>JAODAG010335083.1:0-10508 GCA_027574785.1 Orphnurgus asper
AGACCGAGAGAAGTGAGAGCAACCTGTTCATCACCACTGCATTGCAGCTGATATGAGCGAAGTTATTGCGACACAAAAAACCCATTAAATCCAACCGAAGATCCATCAAGGAAGACTTCACCCACCACTACAAAGCAGCTGTGCTGAACATGTCACTGCATGGGGTGATCGAACCGGCGACCTTTGGGCAAAGAATGGAACACTCAACACCGCTACGCCACACGCTTACTACTTGTATATAAATATGCGTTCAGTTTTCACTTTGCACGTGTGAACATTATAGACCGACGTCGAATTTATTGTCTCAGTAGTATGTAGTAGTATGTTAATACTGAAGCAAGCGTCCTTCAGTATCATGAAAGATATCCCCCCAACGGATATCTAAGGATATACCGAACAGACTGACACTGATACCGGATATATGCATAAGGTTTTCTAATGAATGCCCATCAAAAACGCCTTGCTAAGATTTCCACCTTTCTCCGCGACATATTTGGAGATATACGAACGCATGTTGCATTATTAATAAAGGCACCGGGTAAAACGCTAACAGAAAGAAGATTAACGTGTCTGTCAACATTCCCCCCAGGAGAATAGTCTATAAGCCGAACTCTATGAAGGGGATTTAATGAATCTTCTTCCATTACACACCGTGGCCTTGTCTCGGGAGGCACGTACGGTAAGCCTATCCAACCCTTTGATGCAGGTTATCGTGCGGAGACAAGGGTACGGCGATTTGGAGGTTGACTTACCCATTCTAGCTGCCGTAGGGCTGGACGAAATGGCAAGGGAGGGGTCATAGGGGGGTCAAAGAGAGGGTTTCACTCTTCACCAGAGCCGAAGCCAACTGCGTTATTTTCGGGCGGACACCAGGCAAATCAATACGGTAGTACTTCCACATACTATAGTATCACCATAGGCACCATGGGGGGGGGGGTGGTGGAGCCTCACGAACCTTGGAATAGTTGCGTAGCCCATTTTTTTTTATTGGACGGTACCCCTGAAAATGTTTTCAAGTCACCTAAACCTGCAAAATGCTGCCATGTTTGTTCGGTTCGTGGGCGGGGGTTCTCCACCCTCCCCTGCCCCGTACCATCTCTGTGTATGGCACTGCCGTGACCTAGACGCACGCGAAGAGGCGTGCGAAGCGAAGCGCAGGAGAAGGTTGTATTGTTACGTTGCAGATAGCTACATACCAGTAATCAATGATAAACACACTATATGAGAGAGCGCGTGGGATATACAGGAGAAGCTGCGCGCGAAGGGCTGACAACTTTTAGTAGTTTTTAGCAGTTTGGAAAAAAAATGGAAGAGAGAGACTCTTGGCCCTTGGCCGGGAAGGAAGAAATTTCGGGAATTGATCGGATTTTTTGGTCAGTATTCATGCTATAATTATAATAAGATAATACAATTACACAGGCCATTGTTTCTGACACTGTCGGTCGTTTGGCCATTGAAGATTAAGTGTAATATCTCTATGGTGTTAAGGACGGCCCGCAGTGGTTAATGGTGGGGCAATGTCCTCCAACAAAGCCCGTAGTGGCACTACACCCGCCCAATGATATTTGGCCTTAGCAGTCCGATCGATTACGGTCTTCCAACAGGGTAATGAACTACACATTACGCGCAGGGGGCGGAGAACCAGGGGGTTCGTCCGTGTGTGCATTCAGTAATAATCGCGGTGGTGCCGAGGCAAACGCTGGACCAGTTTTGTTTTTTGTGCCTTTTGTTCCTTCTTAAGGTGACTTTTCTTTGAACAAAAAAAACACTATAAGTAAAATGTCCAGGCGGTTACTTTCTCGGCATAAATAGACTTGGTGAATAATAAAATTAATAATAATAAAACAAATATTAAAACAAAACGGAAACGTACGGAAGTGTATCGCTGCCACGTAAAAAATTACCGTATGTTTCAACTCAGTTTCGAAATTACGAGAGAGAAAAATTCGTACGCACGAAAAGATTTTCGTAATCACGAAAAGTTTTGTTTTTCATACGTACGAAAATATTGTCGCAATTGCGAGAATCTTTTCGTAATTACGAAAAGTTGAAGACAAAATTACGTGGCAGCAATAACGTTTCCGTAAAAACCAAACGGAGGGCTTCCCGCAAATTTGCAAATTAAATCTTTCGTCTCAGCTGGGCCGGGCGATGCGTGCATAAGTCGTAAATATCTCGCAAGCAGTTTTAATAATTATTTCACTTAAAACCTAAACGTTCGTCGTCATTTTGGATCTGGTTTCCTCCTTCACCCTCGCCCCCCTCTCTCCCCACCTCAAGGTCGTCAAAAACGTTAATTTTGCAGAGAGTTAAGCCTACATAGAACGACCTACTACTAACTATACAACGGGGAACGGTTTTTTCCAACAAACTAAAAAGTGTCTTACAATAACATTATTTTTCCGCCCGCGGATGTCAATTTCAATATTATTCTCCCCATGTGGCGTAGCTCGGTTTCCGCCCGCTCAATTTCCGCGGCTGGTATACCTGTCGCCTTGTTAGGAAAAGTAAAAAAAAGTGGGGTTTACGTAAATCGGTAACCACACCGTTCGTTTATGAGTCTATGAGGGTTTTTCTTCTTCTTCTAGCTTAGTTGGGGGAGGCGAGGTGGAGGGGGGTTGGTATTGCGACATGTTATAGTGGCGTGCCCTGGACTTTGATGGAAACAAGAAGAGACAGTTTAAACTAAGATAATAGGTTTGTTTTATATATACATCCTCACGTTTGGCGACAATTTTTCGTCATGGTGTGCAAGTTGTGCATAGGCTACCCCACGACAGTGTGTGTTATGTACTAGTCCAGGGCATGTCAATATAGCATTACATGCTATCCCAACTTGGGCAGGGGTTTACAGGCTATCGCAAAGCCGTGGTATACAGGCTATCTGAGGCAGTGGTATACAGGATATCCCGCGAGGCAGTGGTATACAGGATATCCCGAGGCAGTAGGATACAGGATATATATATATCCTAAGCCAGAGAATTGAGAACACGTTTATGAATAAACCTGTTCAGTAAGTTTTCATCATATATAACTTGATCGATGTCAAAGTTGTTCGATGTCAAAGTGCACTTTAACTGTCTTCCAGGTTTCTCCTGAGTCTGCGCCATTCGAGCGACATGGCGAGAGTTGAATTCCGTCTTGAGTGGTTCACCCGGAGGTCGACGCTGCCCTGCCTTGCTGTTTTTTACCTCTCCGAGGAGTAGATGAGCAGGGCAATGAGCAGTGAGCATAAATCCCTGCTGGCATTACCCAAGTTCTCCCCTACCCGGACCCTCTGACTATACCCCCACCCACCCAATTACCCTTACATGATAATAGGCCTATGATATGAGGTCACCAGATAGTTATAACAACGGAGAAGGGCTCCAACATCATGATACCGCTCATATATCAAGCTCAGGCGGTATAATATTCCCTTTCTCAAAATACCGGCATAGCAGGTACCGTACCGTACCGTACGGTATATCACATCGTTACATCCTTTTCAAAGAAAAGTTAAACATTTTCAGTAAGGTCATGAAGTCCCCAAAATAATACATAATAAACACGAAGAACCATTTTCATGCTTTGAGCAGGATATAAGATCATGACAACAAGCTGTCATTCTCTGTCGTCATATACGACGTTGTTTTTTAAATATAAACTAGGCTATAAAGCATTCGAAGAGGAAATTTATAGCCACAAAGTTGATATGTTATGGTTTGCAAGGTCGGAGGTGTCGTAAGGTTTTACTTACATTTAAAGCAGTATACGGTAGGATCTATGTGTGATATATAGGCTATATATGGCCTATGTATATAAATAGGCTATATATGGCCTATGTTTCAGTGACACTCAAAACGTCAAAATAGGAATATCACGCGTCTATGGTTGCGAGGAGCAATCTCTTATAACCAGTGTCGGATCCACTGGGCCGAACGGGACTCAGTCAACAAAAGTTGCAAAATATAGCACCATATTGCATCTTTATACATGTATTTTCTTTGAATTCTGAATCCCACCTCACTTTCTCTCATTCAAAAAATTACAACGTCAAGGGATATCTCTTCATAATCTAATGTACAGCAGGGGACGGCATCCACGGAACAGTACCGTACCCAATCTCTGTCATGCCGCCACCATGGCCAATAAAATAATAGGACTAATAAATAAATAAAATAATATTCCTCGTGGGGATATTGACAGGCGGAGATTGAATTGATCCAGGGAGGACTCAAATTCAATAATATCGCTCGTTTGAGCTATTATTACCCGGGTGTACCTAAGTTACGGTAGCTATTATGGACATATTTATTTCTACTTGAAAGACCGCAAAACGCCAACTCCGTTCTTATTTACATTCATGTAGGAGGCTATGTATTTAATACTAGAAGTATAGTTCCCACGTAGGGAATTTTTCCATTCTATTTTTAGACAGTACGTCGTGCCTTTGGATGGAATTAAGGTTTTTGATCTCCAGAAAGCGCGAAGGCACGGGGTGATTCCGTTGACAGCACTATCCACCGCGTAGTCGTATTCACTAGGTATAGGCCTATATTTGTTACGGTAGTAATTGGACCATGTGTAAAGTGTGTGTACGTCGAATCCCATTCCCCTCCTTCTCCCCTTCCCCCAAACCCCCCAAACACGCACAAGGGATACACATGTACCATACGCTTTCCCTACTGAGGAAACAAATGATATTGTACGCGCATTAATTAATTCAACAATAAATGTTTATTTCCGTGAATACCTGGTACTCGCATCAAGCATTGCCAGAGGAAAACAAAATTACAAATTAATTTCCGATAAAATCCGTGGGCAGAAAAAGAATCGGCCACTTTTCGTTATTTTCAGAAAATAAATACGGAAATTTGAAGAAATACCGTACGGTTGGTTATACGGTAGGGCATGTCTCTTTGAAAATTCGCAAATTTTCGTTTTGTGGGGGCTCTGCGCAACCTGTTCCAAATGTTACCGTAGGCCTATGGTCGGCATTAACCATCACGTGGAAGAGTCTGGCGTCCGCCCACTATATCGGAATATAAGGAGGGTTACGCCACTGTACCGTGTCCGTCCCATCAAGGAAAGGAACACGTATCTCACCTTTTTTTTTTGTTCAAAAGAGTTTTAGGCCTACAATCGACGTTTCCTTCTTTTTTTATTCAAAATTCTTATCAACCTCTCTAAGCCCCACTTGACTGATATAATATAGGCCTATAGCCTATATAGGCCTATATATATGCCTATATATATTTTTTCTCCTGTATATGAATGGGCTGCTAAGTTACCTATAAAGCGGACACACCTGTTCGATCATATCTAAGAACGGCCCCCCCTATCAACTTTCCATTAAAGCCCCGCCCCGCGTCGAATAATGTTATGCGACGCGACTCTGCTTTGCAGCTATAGTTGAACAGGTGTCCACAATTAAACGATGAAACGGAATAATCGCGTCGCGCCGAGTTGTTTCGCATCGAGTCGCATAATCCGGACGAGGATTAGTTTCTTCCTCTCCGTCCGTCATACCCGAAAAAAATAAATCAAAAATCCACTACTCCTTGGAAAATGCCCTCAAACTTGTTTTCTTTTTTTTGTACCCACGACCGGAAGAGAAGATTATCTTGCCAGTCCACACGCGCAGTGGTGGGTTAATAATAAATAAAATCGTCAGCATATTAACAATAGGCCGTACAACCCGTCACAAACAACTCAAGGATAATAATAATAATAATACGAAAAGAATTAAAAACATAATTCCGGCACTGTTCGCGTGCTGCCCCGATAAATAGCAGGACACTCAACTCCATATGTTTTCAATCTTGAGCCGTTTATAAGTTCTGTATTAAGAAACAAACTCTCCGGGGTTTGGAAACCAACCATCGCGTCATCTCTCAAAGTACGTTTTACGAGTTACCGAGGGTGGAATTGACGGGACGACCCTGACGGGTCATGATCCCAAGAGAAATCGAAATTTGACCCAAAGGCGTCCCTTAGCGTGACACGAGACTGGCACACTTTACTTCGTACACGCACTTCGGGCTGTTGAGATTTGATGCCCTGCGCCCTCCGGAAGTATGGAAATGTGTTGTTAAGGGTTCGGCATGTAGGCGCCTATTGTTATTAGCATGAGTCGCGTGTAACTAATTCATGTGAGCTGTTAAATTAATGATCTTCTTTCGCGTGGGTTTCTTACTTGGCTTCCTTGACTTTTCTGGGTAATTCAGAAAGGCGGGGGAAGTAAGCGACCACATTTCTAACGTGTTGCTTTTGACTACGGTTTCACCGGACTGTTAAGAGCAAATGTATGATTGCTTTGGGAATAGTTTGGGGACTGGTAGTTGTCCGAGGAGGATGAAACTAGCTGGATCCATAAGCTACAAAGAAAGGTTTGAAAACATGGCTAAAACCCGTCCCTGCCAAAGTATGCAGGCTATCCCAAAGCAGTGGTAAACATGCTATATCACTGCAGTTGTATACGCTATCCAAAGACAGTGGTAACCAGGCCAGCTATCCCAATGTAATGGTATATATACATGTTAGGCCTATGCCGTGGTCACAGTAGCATGCATGTTATCCCACTGCAGTTGTATACAAGCTATCCAAGTGCAATGTACACAGACTATAGAATGTCAGTAGTATACAGGATATCCCAAGACCGTGGTATACAGGCTATCCAAAGGCAGTGGTATACATGCTATCCCAGTGCAGTGTATATGCCGTTGTTATGACGGTGTTATGCAGTCCAGGGCATGTTAATAGCATACATGCTATCCCAAGGCATGGGTATACAGGCTATCAAAAGGCCGGGGTAAACAGGCTATCCCAAGGCATGGTCACTATCCCAAGGCAGTGGTATACATGATATCCCAAGGCAGTGGTATACAAGATAACCCAATGCATTGTATGTGTACATGTTATTACAATAGGCCTACAGTGCATGTACGGTATAGGCCACTCATTCTTACAACGAACGATATAAACCCCGGCCTGCCTCGATGACCTATGAATATTGGTCGAAATGTTCATCCACGATCCCATTTTTGACGAGAGCAAAGTAAAGTACTCCAAACTGAGAAGAGTTAGACACAGTATTATCTCACGGGTAACTGTTGCTTTCTCGTGTAAGGGTTTATTTGAGTGAGGCCTAATAGGCTAGCTAAGAGACGCCGGTGAAGAATATAAATGTCGGTCCATCAAGTAAGATTTCCCCCCCCCCCCCCATATATATACGTTGGGTGCAAAGACAACAAATTATTAACTTTAATTGACGGCGATGGGAGGTAGAGGATGGGGGTGGGATGTGAACATATTATATACTGCCGCCGGCTCGAGCAGTCTCTTAACAGGTTTAATTTCCGATATAAGTTAAAGGAATAGTTCATATTAATAGTATGTTGAAAACCACATAATAGTTTTAAATCTAGTTTGTTAATTGGCACTTTAATAACATTCCGTAACTTAGTTTCATATATCATTACCCTTTAATATCGGATGGAATGCAAGCCTAACATAAACAGCGGAACTATAGGAAACCATAACGCAGCCCCTGTGTCTATTTACCAAATTGTAAACAACTCGATTTATAGACAGCGTGATGTCTCGGTTGGTTTCACCAGGCTCAGAGATACGGTACCTTTAATTAAGGTCAACGCTTAGGTTGAAAAGCTCTGAACAGTTATAAGGCTTGAATGTATAGAACAATACCTTTCACGTGATACCATAAATTGGCTATACTACGAATCAATTCGATGACTGAGGTCATCGCTGGTTTAAATTTTAAAGGGGCATTCCAGCTGTAAGGCAATATGGTGAGAGAGGGATATCTCCCAACAAAATTATTAAACTAGATTTTTACGATGCAACCAGAGAAACACTGTTTTTCCCCAGAAAAAATTATCAGAAGGAAAATGTTGAAACGATCCCTTTCAATGTAGGCCCTACTTGTTTTAAGGGTAAATTTCAAGCTTTCTTTTCAAAGCTTGGAAGAATTAGCGACGGCCGCCACATAATTTACTTCGAACAAGCATACTTAAACGTTTATGCGGCCAGAAATACGCCCACATTAGTCATTATTACAGTACAGCCATACACAACTGACGGAGAATTCACGAGTTTATAGAAATATTCTTAACTTTCCCGCTGATCCCGTGCAGTGATGCGGTGGTCCGTATTGTTGAACTTGTATTCCTCGTCTTAGCTATACACATCAACTTTCCTCGAAACACCGCCGGGACTTTGACTTAAATCAAAATATGAACTAACATTATTACTTTTTGTTTTGAATGCTACAGAGTAGACATTGGTGTTCGTATAAATCAAACTGAATAATTATCACGTGGTGTGATAAAAAACGTGGTACAGGATACAGGCTACCCTGTATGCGTAGCCTGTGCATAATCCTGGTGCGCAACCATATTCCCCCCCCCAAAAAAAACCCCAACAGGCCTACTGAACCAGACCAAACCATCATCTTTAGTGTTCTTATTTGTTACTAACAGCCCTAGTTTACCCCGCCGGTGGATATTAATATTTCAGATCATAACATCAAAACGAGTGTATAGGCTGACATAGGCTATATTAAATTGCACTCCTTAATAAGAGTGGAATATTTCACTCTTTGAAAGAGTGAAATATCACTCCTTTTGGCGTGACAAATTCATTTATTTATAAAAAATTATATTGTTTCATACTTCGGCTTCTCAAATGACTTCCACCTACAGTTAATTCCGTACCGTACGTCACATTACGCAAATTGGCTATAATGCAAACTATATAGCCTAGGTTGCTATAGGTTTCAATAACAGATTCAGTTACCGATGTTTTAAACCATGATGTATAAATCAGAGGCGACTGACCATGCATCATTACGGTACACTCTTTTGCAGTAAATTGTGTAGGAGTATCTCACACGTCAAATACGTGATGTTTTAAAGAGGTACCATATCTCAAAACTCAGGCCAAGGTCTACTTACCGGAGTAATCAAATATTACACGTCACGTGGTGTGTTGTAATTTCGAACAGACAGAAATTTTCCCATTTTAGGGACAACTCCGTTTTAAATGCATTCCGTTGAATTGCTAGGCTACGGTCACAAAAGGGTACCGTAAATAAAATGTGATGACTTGCTGGTTTATCACAACTCGTCAACTTAGTTTTTTTTCAATTCCGCAAACTAATCAATTGTTATTACTTATGGTAACTGCCAATTTTGTTTGCCAAATTGATGACTTGCTTACTTAACGTTAATTCCACAAATCGGTCATTTTTATTTCTGGCAAAATGATGAAATTGTAAATTATCGTCCACTCCATCAATTCGTTATTTTTGTTTCCCGCAAAATGATGTGGACTTATAATTGGACAATTCGTCATTATTTTTCTGCAAAACGAATGAATACTACGGCATCCTTACTAAGTTCGAATAAGAGTTGAGGGTTTACGGTTAGCAAAAGTAGTCTTTCTGCATGTTTGGGGGGGGGGGGAGGGGGGATATGACGAAATTCGCTGTTAATGTTAAAGTATACCGTACCGGTATATTCTGTAATTGCAGTTCACCTTAAATTTAAAATACTCGACCGGTTGGGATTTGTTGGAGCAGGGCACTCCAAACTGAGTAAAACCAGGCTAGGAATCCATCAGTTCGGAGGCGGGGAAAAAAACCCTCCGCTCGGGCCGTTGAAATTTAACAGCCGCGCGCTATCGGCACAGATCCGGTTGCAATATTTTAACGTGGACCGGATGCGGACGTCACGCGCAAACCCGCTCGCTTCACGTACGATAGCTCTTATAAACTGATATAGGACTATATATAATTGATATAATTGAAAATGAAATGCGTTACGGGAGAAGCTAAGACTAGAATTCACTTTTTGATGAAATTTTGTCGATGGAATAAGTCAGTCAAATAAGTTTGTGGTAATAATTCGTTTTAAGACGAATGTGGAAGGATATTAACCGGTACGGTAAATCAAATCGCTGTGAAAATCGAATACGTTGCCAAGGATGGGATCCAGAGCAAAATCCCATGTGACCTAGTTTTATAGCATCTACAAATTGAAAACA
Source organism: Orphnurgus asper (assembly GCA_027574785.1). NCBI lineage: Eukaryota > Metazoa > Echinodermata > Holothuroidea > Elasipodida > Deimatidae > Orphnurgus > Orphnurgus asper. The sequence continues at coordinate 10,048 of JAODAG010335083.1, forward strand.
CACTTTAGTCTATGCTCCTTAAAAAAAATATTTATCCCGTATAAAACCCGTGTGTGCCTACAGTTAGTTATGAGGACAACTATTTCAAAACGATATTCGAGAAGAGAACTCAGCTGAATCATATAAAATAGGTTCCCCGATTTTTTGAATGATGAATGACGATGAATTGCTTCAAATAGTACATATTCTCTAATTATGCAAATGTTATATATCCGCATACTTCCGCAAAGGAATCTGTAATTAAGGTAGAATCGGTGAATCAACTTCTTTTTTAAATGATGGGTAACATGTCGTACATGGGAGTGAACATATCGCTGATTACGTAACAAGAAGGGGTTAATACTGATAAGCAAATACATACATTACTATATATTATTACTATTATGGCATTCTCACCCATACTCGACGATAAAATATACAAATATTTATATATAGGCCTATATATATATATATATATATAT
>JAODAG010335094.1:0-10507 GCA_027574785.1 Orphnurgus asper
GGTATATGCAAGTCACAACTAAAACTGCTTGAAATATAGTAGTCTTTAAAACTTAAAAAATATAAATTCTTGAACACAAATTTGACTTCAAAAGATCATAAAAGTATCCCACATTGCATGTAAGGTCACTAAATTATTCAACAAAATACTATGTAGACCCCTCCTATAAGTCTCCTCCTCACTGCTGGCGATCACAAAACTTATTTAGCCCCCACTTTAAAACTCACCGTCCACGGTCCCTGTATAGATAGATACGTGTCAGTGAAACACTAGGGGAGGGATGAACGCAAGGAGACTTGTAGTAACCTACCCACCAGTTGTCTTTAAAAAGGTTGTGGTAGAGGGGTTAAGGGTAGACCAAAAATTCAAATAATTACAACGGAATTTTTTGAAGATTTGGTCATTTTTGTGTAGCATATTTCATATTTCATATTATTTTTATTCAGGTTACAACCACCCACTGGCTAATAGATAGGACTGCCACCTATATTCACGCATAGCCCCCTCGCTTTCGGGCATTATTAGAATAACTAAAGTTCAAAGATTATACTCCATGTCATCACTGGAACCGATTAAGTAAGTTTATCTAAGTTTAAATCGTTACAACTAAGTTAGAAAAGTAGTTGCACAAGTATGTGCTGTTGCACGTACAGCAGCAGCACAATATGCGTACACAGACGTGAAATATTCCTGTAAATTTAATGTAATAATTATTACTTCTGTTCTGTTCTCAATATCATGACTTTTTGCAGTTATCGTGTTTGTATTGGGTATTATATAGCGTCCAAGATTCAATCACTTTTGAGATTCAATCTTTTGAGATTAGGGAATAGGGAAAATGATTTCTATGAAGGATTAAAGAGGGGGTATTCCAAAACAAATGCACTAGTCTGCTACTCTATAAGAAAAGTCACTCAAGAACGAACCTGGTCAAGAAAAACTGACAAACAAAACCTGAAAACCCTTTCCGACACAAAAAGGGCCGCTAAGGAAAGACATTAGACAAATTAAACCTCATGAATGAAACACGGATCCTAGTTACTAGTCAGGATCATGATCCAACTGAAGCCGGGAGTGGCATTTTGGTCTCGCACGGCTTTCCCCTTGACTTTGGAGATTTTGAGATTTACAGGTTTAAGGAATATATTTTCCATAGGTAATACCCGCATGAATGAGAAACAGAGGAGGACCATTCCGTATAAGAAAAAAATCACGCAAGATCGAATTAGTGGACTCTAAAATAGAGACAACACGACGGGGGTGCAGTGAATGAATTCAACATAAAGCAGTTACATTCCTCGCAGTGTTACCCGACTACTAGGTCGGCTTCTATTTTTTTTTTGGTTCATGACAGTTCGTACTCCGAATAAACAATATCATTAATAATGAAAAACCACCCAAGAGCGGCCTGATAACCTAAGTTTTATTGTGACTGAATACCACTCCCTTAAACGGCGGGCAATGTCGGCTCTATTCGGCGCAGTAAACTGATCTACCCACCCCATTCGCAACATTTCGACGGCAGACGGGCTGTTGCGCCATCTAAATGAGTAGCTCGTGACTCATGTCACGGCCGAGAACTATCAGAGTTTGCCAGATTTATGCTTTTGGCGCAACATTCCACAAATTCATATGGCGGTTTGTCGCTCAGGCTCTGGCAGTTTTGTGTTAATTTGGGGCTTTTTTGCCCGTTGAAATGTGTCCATAATCGTGTTCATAATCTTCTTTGCTATGTTGCCCACTTAGATTTGAATTTCATGTTAGTTGTATTGAAACGTATGTTGTCTTTGTAATAGTAACTATTAAATTATTATAGTTATTCACATTCCCAATCGTTGGATTTTTTCCGTTTGAACTATATAGGTTCTTTCTGTACACAGTCTCCTTCTATGCAGTGCGCCCTCAATTTTCAAACATAACACATTTAGTGTATTTCATCGAAATAGAATAGGCTTATTTATTTCTATGGTGTATTTACAGTCGAAATACAAAAAAACGACTACTTTTGTAAGGGAATAGTACATTCGTATGACGTAATAAGTATAATAAACGTGAATCGTGAGCATTGTGTTTCTCACATACACACAAGACATACATACTCTCCAAAATTTGTTGTTATATTATTATTTTTTTTATCTGGCAACCTTGCCAAGAAGTACACAAAAGAAAGGAGTTATAACATCTATGTGCACCCCACATGAAAGCGAAGCGACGGTCCAAGGGGATTTTCGAGGAAGTATAAGCCATGTAATTGATGCTGAATTCCCGATTTCTAACAAAAATATAAAGCAACATATTACACAGGTTCGAGTAAACTTCAGGTTAGACCTTGAAAGATGCAATAGATATTAATAATCTGCAATTTTACATATTTAGAAGCTTCCGTTCTGTAATTTAGTGTAGGCTAATCCTATGTCGTGTACTGATAAATATATTGTTAGTACTAGTTGTACGAAATTTGCAGGGATACCAATCAATGAATCATTCAGGTTCGTTAGGCTACATTTTCAGCTCAGTCTTGTAGACTATTTTTGCTTTTACTTGTAAATCGTGCAGTAAGAGTCGTGACTATAATACTTAATAGCCTAACATTACGTTATATACCATGCGTAACTAAATTAATGCACAAAATAGGGCAATGTTTACTAGAATAACTTACTATACTGAACAACTAATCACTAAACTAAAAGTACTTCAAATTCGAAGTACTTCAAAAAGTACTTAGTAGGTAATTGTACGTTCACAACTTAATTGTGATCCTTTGCAAACAGTACTTGTTGATCCAATTCTACTCGACATATACTGTGCTACTGCTAGCCTAAGACTGACCCGCTACTGTACAGCGTACTGTAACCACAAGCCTCGGCGTAGATGTACGTTGCAAATACTTGCATGACAGGTATAGACTTGAGTCGCCTGACTAGCTTTTACATGTGCAGAAGTACTTCATACCAATTGCTCCTTGTTGATGTGGTGAATCAATCTTGTTCATGTGGTTTTCAATCAGAACTGAATGTTAAATTAGTAATGTTTTCTTGCAAATCTGTGGAATTTGCTTCATTACCAGATTCATTACCACATCCACAACGAAAATCGATTGTTATTACCCCCGATAGTGAATTATCCTGCGATAACCTCATGATAGACTGTTGGTTAACCCTCTCACGGTAGACAGTTGGATAACCCTGAAAAGTGTCACCTGGGTTGAATCCCTGTCATGCGGGACATGATATAATCAGATTTGTTAGTTTCGTCAGATCAATGATAGGTTGCAAGTCAATTTGAAAGCTGTACTGTCATACCTGCAGCGTGGCGTATCAAGATTTGTCGCCTCTTTTTTTCTACCCGGCGAATGGGAGACCTCGACGAAAGTTTTTTTTTCGTCACTGTGGTGGTTGACTTTGCGATTTACATCCGCAGTTACGTTTCCATCCTGCAGAATGCTTTCCCCGCTGAGCTGTTACAGGTGGTGGACCCCGTGCCGCTTTTATTCGCTACGTCGGTTCAGGCCCGACCCAGACTTGATTGCCAAGCATGCCCCCGACGGCGACCAGACACGGCCCCATTTGCTTCACGTCGTCTGGAAGTTACGGAGCGTGGTCAGGAGGCCGCACTGGGAAAAGAAAATAATGGAACGTCTCGGACTTCACAAGGTACACTGTACGTTCGAGACCAGGAAATGAACGGTTCTTGGCCATGCTTGTTCTTGAGAGATTTTGTATTATTTTATTATTTTTTATTACATGTAAATTGTCAATGGGGGGGGGTAGGCGGTGCGCTATCTGACGTCACACTGGCACGATGAACCAAGCACAATTTTTTAGGGTGTTAAACCCCGGGAGTCACAAAATTATAGCATGCTCTCGTTTTAAGAAACAAAACCTCCTTTTAGGTGGTTTGAGTGTACTTTTTAAAATAGTAAGGCGAAAGTAGATTGTGGTTCTTTTGACCAACTAGACCGGTTTCTGCTCTCGTGCTCTAACGGCGGAGCTTCATCAGTAGTAAGCCGTGAATGTTTTATATTCAGCTGTAGTGGAATAATTTTCGTGGAACCTTGTAATCGGAGGCAAAATTAAATAATAAAAAAGGGAGAAATTGAAAGATGAATAAAACAAAAGGAGTCGGACAAAAAGGAAGTGGGGAATAGCAAACAAACCGATACAGAAACTTTCAACGCACTTTGCAGATATTGAGCAGTAGACTCTAGTGATTATTTTACTATTAACACTGTATAGTTTACCATTAAATAATGAGCATTGACCTGCTACAAAAATGACACATGCTGTATTAACTTACTAAGGTATGTACTGTACTTCATGCAAGGCTACCTCAAATATAGTGTATGTACAAGCGTATCCAGATACTAGCCTTCGCCCTAACATGTATGTATCCTACATATATCCGAGGTATGTACTTCATGTAAGGCTATTTCAAATATAGTGTATGTACAAGTGTGATACTAGCCTACACCTAACTTATACATAAATCCTGTATGTAGACTATATCCGAGGTGGTCATGAAGTATATACCCTTAAGGACTAAGGTATCGTGCTAGTCGGTCTCTGTCAAACTCTCCCTTGTTTTCTACCCGATTTTTTTATTAGAAAATTTAAATCACGCGAGTTTTGTACAAGACAGGTTGGCACTGGTCGACAAATGGCCCGTTTACAATACAGACTGGCGTGCTACAGACTATGGGTACTACTTTACACTATTGTGTAGGCTACGGTACAATGCAGACTATGGACAATACAATACAGATATATATATGCAAAAGTAGTTCTGGGCTAGTTTAAGAACTGGTGAATATGCCATGTATTTCACGTAAGTATCACAGTATCACCTCTCTGCCCAGCCTAGTGGTTCACCAGTGATATGGATATGGAGATAACATAATTGATATTGATCATATATCAGTTTGTGCTTGTTTGTCAGATTGATTTCTTCCAGGGGAGGGGTATGGACGCCTTCCTGCCTTTTTTACATAAAGCTAGCCATTCCCTGTGTAGTATTGTATGGTATCGCATACAACACTATTTTAGTGAATGTATTCTGATGTCATGGCGATCACAGAAATGCAATTTCTTTTTACTTATTTACTTACTTTATTTCTATTCCAGCGTTTTCAACCTGTCATTCTCAAGAATATACCGGAGATAAACAACGACCTGACGACGGTCCGCCACCTGGTCCGCATCAAGCCCCTCATTATCAGTCAAGGTTTACCGAATGGAGACTATGAAGAAACGTTGGTCACTTGGTCAGGAGAGTTGATTCGAAAGCCCAAATTAGAAAGCATGGATTCCGGTCACGAGTGAACACGTGGGACACCGGACTGACACAGCTCAACTTCCACGAGGAAGTGGTCTGGTCAATGATCAAGGGGAACAAGTATGGAGTCCTGACATTTTAGAGAATGAATGGCCTACTTGTAACTGCTGTCTCCTAGCCGCATACAGCCAGCAATTATGTAATTATGCAGCGTGCAATGTCGCCTGCAGTGATGTATCGTGCAGGCTGTAATACTGTTATGTACAATTTGCAATGATGGTATGTGCAAGCAGTAATTTTGTCACATACAGGCTGCAATTATGTCAGATGCAGCCTACACTGCCTTATGCAGCCTGAAATGTCGCCTGCAGCAAAAAAACAAATAACAAAAACAATGTTGGGATGAGGTAAAGTGGACTTGACTCTCTGACATGTACTTAGCCATAAATATCTCATCCTCTACGCACATGTATATCCGTGAATCACCGACGTAGTTTTCTCTCACAGCACAGAAACGTCAACAACATTTATTTACGCTTATAGTCTCCATTCCTGTTCCTCCCGACGCCTCATTTAAATTAAGCGAATAGCTGATAGAAGGGTTGTAGACAATAACATTATGTTACTCTCAATCGAGAACTGTAAAATAATGTACGCATGCTTGTCGTTAAACAAACCTAAATGAAAATAATAATATGTCATTGAGAGGGGAGGATTCCACGATTTTGAAAAGAGAGGGGCGATCATCGGGATTCAATCTCTCCAGTGATGGCCGCATCTGGAAAAGTACAAAAAACGATTTCGACGGTGAAGCACCCGTGCTGCCGAAAAGGTTCACTCACTGCATTTGAAAGCGCCTGTAATATTGTGTAATGTATGTTAGCAAAAATGCTCAAAATCTAAACGTCATGGTACGGTATGGAAGTTTGTAGGTACCAATATGTCAGCATCCATAAGAGGGGTGGCGTATGTCAGGTTTCAACTTGTACATGGCAATGGCGGTCAAATGACGTAACAACATTAAAAAAAACACAAACACGAGTCCATATCAATAGTAAAATATCAAAACACTTGACCCCTTTCATGGTAAACAGTTTACCTAAACTATTCTTTCTTAACAAATAAAAAAAAATAAAGAAAAAAACTCAAGACTCCTGGTGACATCATGTGTTAGACAACTGGCAGGTACCTACTGTCAGTTTTGTAAGGTGGCGCTACAAGTTCATTTAATTCATCCGAGCGGTTGTGCCTTGGAAGTGTGATTGTTGACTGTATACCAGGCCTACTATATGGCCTACTGGCAACATTAGTATTGTCCGCGATATCTTGGCATCCTTCTGCATGGCTGTAATTGTGTGACGTTAACGTACTATGGACAATAAACTGTTGACGTCGGATTTGTGATACCATCTTCACCCACTTTGTTGTGTTGAAGTTTTAATCTTTGATCACACCCCCTGCTACCATTATCCGCCCGTTTTTTTTTTAAATTTAGAAAGATCTACCCAAGGTAAAAATCGCACCAAACGGTGGCAGCATACACCTCGACGCCATCACGCCCAGTTGAGCCCATTTCTCACTTCCAAGCCTACGTCGGTAGGACTGTGTACAATGGGGTACAATAAATACGCTGCACTAGTCTGTTTTCCATTAGGTCCCTCCCTGATTTGCAAGTTGTCTCTTTGAAAGACATGCTGCTTCCAAGATCCCCCCTTCATTTTTCTCATCAAAGTTCCCCAGCCACGTCGGCGGTCCCAATTAAGGGTTAAATTAACTCTCCTCTCGCTAGTAACGAGCCTGACCTCAGTGTAGGCCTACTGTAAGAAATGAGGCGGGTAAGAACTATTCAAAACCACGCTCATGGCAAGCCGTCCTAACATTTACATCATCAATTTGAAGTAAAATACATTCCACTTAAGTGGAATACAATTCCCCCCTCTCCCAACAACAAAAATGTTCTGGCGTGTGTTGAACATAATCATTATTTTGTTCTGCGGGAGGGGGTGGGGGTGTCTTTTTAAATATTGGACTTATCTTCAACTACAAAAGGCCCGGAGTGCAGGAATTCCGTAAAACTAAGGCACAGATGATTAAACCCGTTATGTAGGCCCATCTCTATAAACCGATTCGGACGAACCTGGTCCGGTTCTTGTTAACTTGGCCTTTGGGGTCGATAGCTTCAAAGTACAGCAGGGGCCGTGTATATTCGCCAACGAGATTGCTGTTCATCCACGGATCTAAACCGGTGATCATCCACGGATCTAAGCCGGTGATCATTGACGGATCACCATGGACCACTGAACTAAATTCCACTAAACCTGCTACCACAAGACGATTACATGGAACAAACTCGTCGATTTTCGAAATCCTTGCCTTGCTGTTCAAAACGCTGACATATAACAAAAATAGCTATATTGAAAGTTGACAACCGCCCCCACCCCCCTCTACATCGGGGGTGGCCTATCCGACCCGCGACGAGGTCAAATTCGGCGCCAGCGAAAGTTGCGTTTATTAAAAGACGGCTTAATGTGCTGCCAATTGGCGTCAATAAAGAAATGTTGTTATTGTAACGTGAGTAAATAAACATTTTTGACAAATTGTGATCCATATACAGCTCATCTCTGCAGTTGAACATGAAAGGTGTTTATATCGATGAACATTTAACCTGGCAACACCATGTTAATTATATTTATAATTAGATATCAAAGGGTTTGGGGATTCTTAGCAGATTGAGATTTTATTTTCCCACACATGTCTTACTCACCATTTATAAGGCATTATTTTACCTGATCTTACTTTGGGGTAAAACTTATCCAACGCGTCTGCAAAAACTATTTCTCTTCTCAACTAATGTCACATTACAATACTCCTAGTAATTTCAATTTTTCAAACTGAACACTCTTTAAGTTATATGATATAAATACTTACCAAATATCTATTTTAGTTTATCAATATATCAAGGCTTCGACATATCTAAATGCTTCGACGAACTTTTCAAATATCGAACATCTATCCATTCTCATGATACGAGAAACAATGATGCTTTAAACATTCCCTGTCACCGTTTAAGCCAGACCCTATTAACACCACGTAGAGCCGATAGGCCTATACGGTCTTGAGCCACCAATTCTTACAATAGTGTATATTGACACATTTACATTTCTTTTTTACATGGACGAAACATTTCAAGACGTTTTAGTCATCCACTGAGGCGCCTCATTTAAGCGAATGGCTTATAGAATAGTCGTAAGTATTAATATATACGCCTAGTGATTTTTAAAGCGGTGCTTAACTATAGTGATGGTTTTAAATGTTACACGTGTAAACGCGCATTAGTGATACTTTAATTATGCTACTGTTCCTGTAAGTAGAAGTCGTGGGTGTTTTCGGAGTTGTTCTCCTTTGAAGAAAGCGATCTTTACGGGCTAGCCTTTGTTCGAATCCCCGGTCTCCGGAAGACCGTCAAGCTGGCGCTGTGCTGCCTTTGTTTCGACTACCGGTCTCCGGAAGTCCCGTGACCGCCGAACTGTCGCCGTGCTTGTTCCTCGAAACCCCGGCCTCCGGAAGCCACGTTACCGCATAGCTCAGCTGGCGCGGGGTCTTTGATAATTGTTATATTATCGACGCGCGTATTCTTGGAGTAACTGATTCAGTATAAAAGCAACCAGCGCTTACGTTCAAGAGAGAGAGAGGGAGGCTGTTAGTCGCCAAAGTTGGGAATTTCTGAAGTAGCCGGCATCTTTTGCACAGTGATTGGTGATATGGACGACTGCCATATTAGGGAGGAGGTGACGTTACAATATACTAACTGAATTTATTGGATCTTGCCTCGTATCTCAGGCTCTGGTGAGTTTGTTGTTACTGATCGATTAATCGAATGTCGTTCTCAATGCTGTAGGATGTAATGGCAAGGAGTCATGACATGCCTATCAAACAGTAGAACAAAAGCCAGGATGGGGACGGACGAGTGACCTACCAGAAAGGAGGTGACGTTACATTGGTGGTAGCGTGTGGGATTTATTCCTATAAAACAGTGAAACAAGGTGAAGCCAGGATCTGGATGGACGACTGCCCTATCAGACGGTACGCGACGTTACAATATGTTATTATGTGATAGGGTTTATTCTGCTCAGATCTCTGTTCTATTGTTTAGTGGTTAGTGGCTGATATGTTAAAATTGATCCACAGAAGCAGTTAATCGATGTAGAGTGTACTATCCTAAATTTTTCTCTCTTGGCTCAAAATCTAAAGGATCAAGGTGGTATGGACATCTGAAGGTGCCATAACTGTCCAATATGTCAGCTTTCATAAGAGGGGTGCCACATGTCAAATTTCACCTTCTACAGGGCTGTGGCGATCACATGAAATAACACAATTAGTGTGTATGTCAATGGAGCAATTAATTGTGGTGCGTATACCCCTCAATGTACTCAGAATCTTAGACAGACCTCTTATCTAGCAAAGGAAGAGAGACAATGCTTCTATAAGTTTGAATTCGAATGATGAAACCTTCTCCGGGAAATATTTTTCAATGTATCACCAATTAGTTATTGGGAGATCAAAACTAATTTGGTTTAAACTGATATGAGGAGGAACAGGGCTTGAGGAATATAGTAGAAAATACTGTGATGTTTCTGTGCAGTGAGAGAAAACATAAGTTTACGTCGGTGATTCACGGATATACCGTATGTGTAGGGATGAGGTATTTATGTCTAAGTACATGTCAGAGAGTTATGTCCACTTAAGCCAGTCCCGGCCCTATTAACACCACGTAGAGCCGATATACGTTCCTGAGCCACCGATTCTTACAATAGTGTATATTGTAGGAATTATTTAATTCATATACAGGTTCCTTGGGGTTACATGGGACGGTGTCCTGGTCCTGGAATGTGTAAACCCCTTTTCCGTGCTGGTCCAGAGATGGTCCAGAGCTGCATCCACAGGCAGAGCCTTGTAGTTGGCTACCTGAAGAGACTGCATGAATTTTGTTTGTGACCTTAAAATAATGACCGCATCATGCTATAATGTTTTGCTATTTTTTATGCTTTTTGTTAATAACATTAATGTAACTTTGATAGATTAATTATACATTATAGTGTCATTAGAATGATTTATTGCGTCACACGTGCATATTTCGTATCCGATAACTTACTTTAAAGTGAGATACTTGTTAAACCACGGTGCCCTTGATAGTCTCTACCTTGGGTGGTGTATATAACGAGTGTCACAGTAGTAT
>JAODAG010335106.1:0-10507 GCA_027574785.1 Orphnurgus asper
ATTTTCAAAACTTACACCACGTCCAATTCATCGAAAACTCCGTTCATTTCTCTCACACGTTCCGTGTCGATATTCACGAACGTATTCTCAGTAATATTCCAGGACACCCGATCTCTTTGTAAAAGTTCCGAGTTCCAAATTGTTTGTTTTATTTCAGCAATTTGCCGTATTACAGGCAAACCCTAGCTTCGAGGCGTAGCGTAGCATAGCATAGTATAGTATAGTATAGTATAATATAGATAATAAGAATCAGGAAGGACAATGTCCTCATAAAGGATCCTGAACCACAAAAACCATAAATTCTTCCAATATCAGAAAAATAGGCATGAATACTAATCTTGGAGGCATTTGACACTACTAGCCATACACCAATGACTCAGGCAAGTCACTTTCCGCTATATCTAAACTGGAAATACTATCTACGACCTGAAAATATCCTTAGACTACTATGACCTCTTGATCCACTATTAACCCAGTGCGGGCCGCCCTTGACATCACGTACTAGAAATATGGATCTCGCGTTTTGGGATTGGTTGAAAATTGATGGGATTAACTTGATGCTGTGTTGCCCGCTTAAATGTGTCGATATGATTGTTTATTTCCATTTCATAGTAACAGTCTTAAACTATGTTGCCCACTTAGATGATGTTTGTTGTTGTTTGTTGTTAGTAGAATGGTAGTACATTGATATGACGTAATTCACGTAGTGTTTAATGAAGGGCGACCTACATTGCAAAGCACAAGGTAAAGTATATAATTATGTAACCCACTCTCCACACGCGAACAGCAGGTGATGTCCTCGATCTGTTTTATGTGATATGAGTAGTAATTTTTTTTGTTTGGAGTTGTTTTTTACGGCTTAAACCTATCCCCCCCCCCCCCATGTTAGGTCTGTTTTATCGCTTTTTAAACGTTATTTGGTGTATTATTTTTTTGTTATCTGGCAACCCTGGTTGTAGTACAGTTAGTACTGCAATGTTTACCACAAAATCGCGACACGATATGGTCAACGAAAGACTAATAATAAAGGATGTCGTCTTCATCCCAAGGAAAAGATGAAGACGAGGAGGTAAATCGGACGTTCATGGTCCATTTTTTTTTTTACGTAACGGTTTTGTTCAGACCTCTCGCAGTCAATTCACTAGCTTTGTTATGATTATTATTACTATTAGCCTACAGATTTGGAATATTCTGAAACTTGAGGCCCAGTTCCGCGACGAGATTGTTTTGGCGGTTACTGTTAGCGTTACAACTTACACTTATTAATTATAAATCTCAAATCAAACAGTAACGTTTTTTATTATTAAATGGTAACAGAATTAGGGTGTTTTACACCAATAATGCTGTACCTACTGTAGTAGTACTACTAGTAATAGTATTACTACTGTGACATTAATTTATAGTTACTATTTATACTAAGTCATTGCATTTAATGGTACGTTATGCAAACGTCCAAAACTAGGCCACTATATGTAAGTAAATCTCAAATATAAAATTACAAGAAATTACTGATGACCCCACACGTTAATTACACTTAAAACCCCCGTTTTTGACTGAAATACGATAGAATTTTAGAAACATTGTTATGTTACACTAATTTTACTAAGTAGCCTACCAGTTTGAGAAATGTGCCAAAATCAACTAGATGGTTCTTTGCAGTCACTTGTTCCTTCTTTGCAGTCACTTGTTCCTTCTTTGTGCAACGTTTACTGCCAGAACTTTGGAATGTTTTGTTCAAGGCTACTATTTCTTAGCTAGTGAATAAAATCTGTTTACTCGTGATTACGCTGTCACAAGATGAAAATCACGGTAGACAAACTTTGAATTAATCAGGAATCCCAGATCAACATTTTAAATGTTACCAAATTAGCTACCTTAGCAACCTTTGGCTGATAACCACTAAAGAAAACTGTCAATGGGGTTTCTCTCTGCATGCAGTAGAAAATATGACATCACATGTGTAGTGACGGCAGATTTATATTCTAATTTCTATCAGGCAGTGAGTTTGAATACGGTGCCGTACTGTACCTACGGCGTTCCATCAAGATTGTCGCCTCTTTATTCTACCTGTAACTAATTAAGCCACTCCTCGGACAAGGTTTATGTCACTTACGTGTATATGAGTGACATTACCCACAGGTTTCTGCTGACGATCCATCTTTTGTTGTATTTGTAGGAGAGTGAAGGTATATTTATCGATTGTGATAACATGAAGCCATGCTCATCATCTGCTTTGTTTTTTGATTGGGTTACTTAATTAAGCATAAAACCTCTCGTTAGAAGCCTTATTAATTTATAAGATCGCCCGTATTCTTAAGATTTTGCAATGTATGGTTTGTGTAGTTTTGCGATTGCTGGAATGTTTCTGATGTTACAACGAAGTCTAATCACATTCTCTGGACTATTCTTTTAATGGCATATTGTAGGTTAAATAAGCAAAATTATTGCATTATTGAATGTCAAACCAGAGATTACAACATCGCACAAGTAAGGAGCTAAGTTATTTGTGTGTTTGAACTTTTGAGTCGTGTGGTCACGATTCTAAGATTTTGCGAAGCATTTACACAGTGTACAAGAACATTTCTGGTAAATTAATTAATAAGTCGATGCTTTGAAAGTCAACAGATTCTATAAGATTCGTTACATATTGATTCAATGTTATACATGTAGATAATTGAAATTGAAGTTAGATCAGCACATGATGCATTGCTACGCAAAGTTACTACCGTAGCATACCAAAAGTCTTTTCTTTTGTTAACTAGTAAGGCAAGATAGGCACACGTCACTGCAGATGGTTACAAAGGCAAATGGAAATAGACGTGTGCCGTGAGTTTCAGAAAGAAATTCTCTCAAGAAAGCAATCCATGGCAATGTGCAGAGCACTAATTCAAGTAGAGCTAGGTTGGGCTGTTCTTTGTCAGAAAATATATTGTTACAGTATAAGTTTGAAAAGCTGAATTGTAAGTTTTAAATTTCAAACAGCAGTCTTAATTAAGAGTAGTTCAATCTTTTTTAATGTGTGTGTTAATTCTTTAGTTTTTATATGTTACATTATTCTTTTGTAACAGGTTGCATACATTTTACTTGAAGTAACAGGGATTATAGATGCAGACTCCCTTTCCAAAACTGGCAACTGCAGGATATTAGTAAGACCCTAATATTTGTTATTTCGTGTTATCAGTGCTACATGTCTCATTTACCAGTTCATCTGTCAGGAGATATGATTTGATTTGTTTTTATTCCTTGTGGGGAAGGCTAAGGAATCTATGCAATCATGATTGCATGTGTGTGTGTATGATGATTTGCTTGTGAAACACGATAACTGAAGTAAAGGTATGGACGAAGGTTTGATTCATACGATGCTCATGGTCAGAAGGTGTTTATGGTGTACTGTAGCTACAGTACCATGCATCCTACTTGCGTAGGCAGGGCATAGTGATAGAGAATATCCATGTACATCTACGAGTGGGGTCAAGAGTTCAAAGCCCAATGCCAATTGTATCAAACTGTACATTTGCAATATTAAATGTGCCACAGGATGCTTTCATTGCAAGGGATGTACTTTCTAATAGGTTAATGACAGTGTTAGTTAGTATAGGGTGAAAGATTGGGAATTTGTAGGCGGGATACAGTTGTTTCATTTTATTATTATTTTATTTATTTATTATTATTATTATATATATGTATTTTTTGGGGGGGGAGTTGATGCCTTGAATCATATAGAAATATATGTGAGCATGATTGTGTGTGTGTCCCTTGGCTTGGAAACACTCTACATGTATATACATCCTTTGATAAACTTTATATGTTGGTCCAACCTTAGTGAGTGAAGTATATAGTAAGAACCCTAATTTTTGGTCTAGTTCAACTGTCCTGAATACTGTGATGAATCGTGACATCACCTGGCAATGTCTAGGAACTCAAGTTCACAGAAAAGATTTGATTGCACTTTTCCAATATTTGTCTTAATGACTCAGGAGGGGTGTATCATAGACTCAATGTACAACATACAGTACAGTGTATTAATATGTGAGTCTTAATGACTCTTGAGGGGTGTGCCATAGACTTAATGTACAACATACAGTACAGTGTATGAATATGTGAGTCTTACTGACTCCTGAGGGGTGTATCATAGACTCAATGTACAACATTCAGTGCAGTGTTCCATTATATGCATCTTAAGGTCTGTCCCCCAATCCGTCAATGGTCCATCTAATTTTTCATCTGAGGGTTGTCATTTGAACTGTTTGGTGCATCGGTGAAGTTCCTCGGGATATAAATTGTACACTAAAATACGATGACAGGTGTGTTTATGATGGCAACTGAATGAATTGGATCACAGATATTCAAATAAAGTGTTCATGCTGTTATTCTCTCCCTTATGCAGGGCTTGATGTCAGAGAATCCCATTCTACAAGTTGGAAACTATGTGTTTTCAGGGGAATACAAAGAAACCATTGGCACCTCGCTGTTCTTTGCTGAGGAACCTAATTTGGAAGAAACAGGTTTACAAATTTCTTTAGGCTTTTAACTTAGCATTCTTTGTGAGCTGCGTTTTAGTGTTGTAGGCATGATATGGTAACAAATGCCAAACAGTACATCTGTCTTTTATTTGATATAATTTATGATAATGAAGCTTACATTCTTTAAAATTAGAGAAATGCATTCTAAAGAACGTTGCCAATAAATTGGTGCTATTCTTGATATGAACTTTAAACATTTACAAGATGCTTCAAGAAGTAGACATTACTGACTGATGATTTTGATATCTTTAATTCTGATGAAACATATTTAAAAGGTCCTCTTTTTCATAGTACCTTGTATCATTTTCATATAAGCTTCAATAATAGAGTGTTTTGTAAAGCGAAGTGTAGTCTTTATAGTTAAATATGAGTAACAGTAATTACTAAAGGGAAGTTAATGAACAAAATAAATTTCACTGATCACCTATGCTGATTTGAGCTGAGAGGTACAGGATTGAAATCTACTCCTAGCAAATGCAAAGCGTACCAATTTTCAGAGATATTCTTTGGCATGAATTATCTTCCATGAATTTCTGAAGCTAATTGTAAACAGTGCTTCAATTAGTTGATAGCATTCTGCATTACATAAACATTTGCTAATAATATACCAACGTGCTTAGTCATTTTCATAACCACAGGACCATCACTTAAATACTTGTGTAAGTCGACAAAGAAACTTGCAATGGAGAGAGCTGTGCTGAAGCCGAAAAAGCCATCTGATGTTAATGGTAAGTGAGGAATGTACCGTACAAGTGCATTCTAAGAAAAACAAAATTTATTACATTGATTTAGCAAGAGAGCTTTTACATGCTAAAGTGACCAAAGCAGATTCAGAGTTGAAAACCGATCCATCCAAGGGGAGGATCTTCATTCAGTTTGATGAAATATTCTACATTGTCACCCATGTTTATGTGAGTTACAGAGCATCCCATTTATCTTAAGCTTTTTAAAAGTGATGATCATTGGCAAAAGCTTTTTGTTAGTATCTCAAAATAAGTCTTACACTGGAACTTACACTTTACAGAACTACTTTATTATTAATTTGTGGAGATTTTCAGAGTACAGCAGAACTGATTATTTCTATCGGGAAGATGTTATTTATGGTACAAATTAAAGCACAAAGTGATGATAAGTGAAAAATAGTCATGCAATGACTATCATGCAATGTTCTGGCATGCATGTATGCTAAATTGAACATACCAGGGATATGTTGAGTTTTGCCATGTGTTGTGTATGTTTGAATGTATCCATTTGTTTAAAAACTCTAGTGTTTATAACAGATCTAATGTTGTGGAGGTTTTCAGACTGGTGCTTAAAATGTACATCTGTTGAGCAAATGCTCATCCAAGTTTTTTTTCTCAATTGATGATTTGTGAAATGATTAGAATTTGAGAAACCAGGCTTTCGGTTTCTGCACGATGCAGGTTTCCAGGGACGCTGTTAGTCTTGTATTAAAATCGAGGTAACATCAAAATTTTATACAGTAACTGCAGATATTGTCCAGCAGTACGAACTTAAAAATGTATAAAAATATTTTTATGGTTTCAAAAAGCACATTTGGAGAGAAGCTGTGCTCTTTATTTTGACCCTGGCTTCTAAGTATAGTCCAAGTATCAATGCTGTTTAGCTTTACTTAATGTACACAAGTACATTAATAGTAACAGTGACATTAACAACAGTGGTCAGTAACTTTGACCAGGGGATTTTCATTCTTCCCTTCTTGTGAAGTGAATTGCCAAATTTCAAATTCAAGGTAACTGCCAACTATAGTACAGCTGGTAACTTACTTCCATAACCGAGTCGTCTTCCTCAAAGCTTTGCTAGGTCGTTTTCATGTTATAATCTCGTTATTTTGCTTCCGACAGATGTTGCTGGAACTAGCGGGGACTCCAGCACGCGGTGAACCGAGATGGGATTTGAAACAAATGGTAAGATAAAACTACCGCAAACTCCATCTGAATTGAGAGTGGCCGCAGACGAAAGCGGAAAGTGTCCGTTTCAAGGAGAGCTTCCCGGGGCTTCAAAATGGCTCAAGATTCCGAGTCTTTGCCATCCAGGGTTAGATTCAACCTTCTGCCAGGCTGCACGCATTCGACTTCGGAACTTTTTGCTACTATACTAATAATCAGAGTAGCTGGACACGCTACAAAAAAAAAAAAACTTGAACATACCAGTCCTGTTCTTATTTTTTTCGGAAAAATGATCGTGGTTGTTAGATGCAAGACTTCTTTCAGTGGTTTTTTTAGTTGTTGTTTTGCAGAATTTTGCCTTGAGTAATCATTGTACTACCTACGCGTGAGTGCTTCGTAGAGGAATGTTTAATAACTTTATTGGTATTCGGGAAGCACCAGTTTATTACAAAGCCTGCATATAATAATAATCATCATAATCACCTGCAACATAGCTGAGATTCATTGCATTTTGTGATGTTTTAATGCATCTGAAAGAAAGTAAGAGATGTTAATTATACTACTCATTGCTCTAATGGGATTCAGTTGACTGTAGATCAGTCCAAACCAAAGTCAGTAAAACCCGGATTCCATCTTACAATAGGTCCGACTCTAATCCAAACGCACATGATCGTGTATAAAGTAGAAGAAACATTTGCAAGAAACATTTGCACAGCTCGCAGACTTAAGCTTAAAGCCTTTTGAGTGACCTGCCTCTGTGTCACCACACACCCTCCCCCACTTGAGATTCAGGCGGTACTGAGAATTACTCTCCAGTTTAGTAGTTGATATCAAAACTTACATTCTAAGCTTTACTCATTTTCAGATTTCAGAGCTTTTTCCAGATGGGTTGGAGAGAGGGTAGCGATTGTCTCTTGAATTATTATCGAACAAAAGAAGAGCATTGACTTCACATAATATATCCGTTCATTTATTTCATTCGACCAATACATAATGTATATATGGACATTAGTAGTAAATCTTGCAAAATGTCTGCACGTTTCTGTAACACAGAGAAATAAATTGTTCAAAAACCAAGATGGCGTCCGAGCATAAGTTGTCTATATCTCAGTCAGCAATGTTGATTACCTAGCTGTCTGTACACTCACGGATCATGATGAAAAAACCTCCTTTTCTGACCACCAAGTTTGACTATGGTTCTAAGCAAGTTTCAGGATTTTACCGACGATGACCTTTGACCACGAGATCATAAGTAACTGTTGTAGATCAACTTTGATTGTGGTTTAGGAAATTTTACCTCTGACGACCATCAATGACACTTTTACCTCTAATTCACTGTGTTAAACAGTGTTTTCACAGTATCAATTAAAGTCTCTAGGAAAAGCATTGCATGTTTTGACCTCTGTTGACCCCATAATTAACCTTGACCTTAAATTGTGTATCAATTTAGACCGACACTCTGGAAGCAGTAGCCTATTCTATGATGAAACATTAGCATATTAGACATAATTATTAGCATACTGGCATATGAGCTACAAATAAATAGAAAGGATATCCTAGGAGCCCAGCTAATATTCTATCATTTTTCACTAAGTATTCCTGTATGCATCACATAATTATTTGTAACCTCCGTGACCTCTGATGAGTATTTACTAACAGATTGACCGAGGGTCCTACAAGCCAGAGAATTACGTTATCATAATAGTATAAAAAATTATGTGAAACTTTTTACATCATAATTTTCATATGCCTATTCTACCTTGCATTATAGATCGCATTGTAACATGATAATTGCAGTTGAAAACCATGTAGATGAATCCTCTTGATTATGTCAATTAATGAATCCAAAAATAGGTAAGAAAGGACTTATAAAACTTCGTTATAGGCCTGTTTTGGTGGAAGCTATGAGTGTTGGACATTACATATGGATATAATAGTTAGTAGGCATGACCTAACCCTACATAAAAACCCTTTTCATCCATAACACAAATATCCTTATGAAACAAATCAACCGATATCTAACATAGGCTTTATGCTGGATCACAGATTCTCAAATTTGTCACAAATGAACTTTTCTGGGAGGACTTGGGTTTCACAATTTCCTATATAGTTCAATGTAAAAAATGATTTTCGAGACATTGGTGGTCCAATACCGAAACCATCAAAATGAAGTCTGCCAGAACTATTTCCAGACAGACACTGCAAGAACTATCTCCAGACAGACACTGCCATGTAACTGTTTCCAGACAGACTGCCAGATCTCTAGACAGACACTGAGACAGTCTCTGAGATGGTCGCAGCGGAGTACAGCATGTACAGCATGCATGGCTCATTAGTTAACCTCCTATTGCGGGCAGTCAACAAATTTTCAGAACAAGCCAGTGCTGCTGCACATTCCACAGTGAGCAGAAAACTCCTTCCAGACTGACGGCAACTCTTTCGTGTAAGCCCATATCCTAAAATTAGCAAATAACATCGCACAGATAATATCTCCAGCAGTCAGTTTATGCATCAGAGACTTGATCAAGGTTAGACTCGCCTCGAATCTGCTAATACAACGGTACGGTGTAGTACTGGCATTCTCCCAGGATTGCGACACGCGGCGTCGTCGTGAAAGTCTCCAACTCTGTCCACCTTGGAGACATCTCGTTCTGTTTCGGTGGGTGTCATGCATCGATGCCAAGCTCAAACCTGTTGAATTTCTGAGGGCTGTAGAAGGATGCTTTGACCACACGGCCGCCAAAGAACCTCCCGTTCAGGTCGACGACAGCTGGAAAGGGAAAACAGTTCACAACCGATGGGTTGACGACGTCTGGGTTAAAATGACATCAGACTGTAAAAGTTTTCAACACATCCAAATTCAATTTGGTTTTTTTTTCTGTCGGCTTAGGTACAAATCAACGATCAATTTGAAATTATTGCAGAAAGGGTAGGGACAGGCCTCGGCACACATTACTGGGGATTTCCACTAGTTTTTAAAAATTGTAAGGAAAGGTCTACAATAAAAAATATATATATATTTTTATATATATATATATATATATGATGAGGAGGAGGAGAAGGTATGTGCTCTGCATTTTTGTTGTGATATAAAATATATAGCATAAAAAATACAAGTCATCCAATGCTCTTGTCAATTGTGACATAAACCGACTAACCCTTGACCGCCGAGGCGATGCTTCGAAATTCTACGAATATCCTCACAGCCTCCTCTTCTTCTACGTTAGGCTCCTGAGGAATAAAAAATAAATACAAAAAGTCCAATGAATCGTAACCCTTTTAAGGATTCTCAAACGTTTCACGATGACAGTTGGTAACCACAAGAAAATAGCATCAGCAAGGGAAGCTGCAGAACTGGTATCGAAAAAAAAAAAAAAAAAACCCGGTGGGAATCTTGGCAAAGACGATTGTAATTGGATTGGCCTGGTAAGACTCAAAGACAAGAAAGATGCCTCGAGACATATCGTATACAGGTTTTTTTTTTACAAACATGAAATTCCTCAAATGTAGCACGCAACATACAGTTCGTTTAAACATCGCAGGCCAGTCACGCATTTTCAGAGGTGCAAATTTGTTATGCAGGTTTGCTCACCTCATACCACACACATTTCACAAATGATATGCTTGATTATGTGCTCAATGAATGCAACTCACTTCATATCTCACACTTGATCACTTTAAGAAAATGCAACTCATTTCATATATCATACAATAATTGATTACTTTAAGTAAATGTAACTCACTTAATACATCATACACTCGATCACTTCAATTTAAGTAAATGTAACTCACTTCACATATCATTCACTTGACCACTTTAAGTAAATCTAACTCACTTCATACATCATACACTCGATCACTTTAATTTAAGTAAATGTAACTCACTTCATATATCATACACTTGATCACTTCTCCGTATTTCGTGCACTCTTCAGCGGTTTCCGGTTGCAACTCCTCGTCTACCTCACCTGGACCAACCATATTCTGTCAGAATAAAAGTGATCAGGTGAGAGACAGTTACTGGTAATGTCTAGTGATCAGGTGAGAGACAGTTACTGGTAGCGTCTAGTGATC
>JAODAG010335127.1:0-10507 GCA_027574785.1 Orphnurgus asper
AGGTTTGTCAGGTGGAATAGTTTTGCTAATAGTTTACAAATATGGTACTTTTAAGAAAAGTCACCCAAGGAACTTGGCACGACAATCGAACGGCGGCAGCATATGCCTCTGCACATCAGGCCAAACCGATTTCCTTCCCAAACCTATTTCGATCGGACTGTTAAGACATGGAGATCACTATGCGGGTGTAGTGCCACATTAAATGATGATATAGAAACTACATTCGCTGATACGGAAACTACATATTATACGCTGATATGGAAACTACATGTTATACGCTGATATGGAAACTACTTGTTATACGCTGATATGGAAACTACTTGTTATACGCAGATATGGAAACTACATGTTATACGCTGATATAGACACTACACGTTAGACACTGATTTCAAAACTGCACTTTAAACGCTGATATATAAAGTACACGTTAAACGCTGATATACAACTGCATTATACGTTGATACAGAAACTACACGTTAAACTGCAATATAACAACTGCAATATACGCTGATACTCAGAAACTACACGTTAAACGACGATATAACAACTGCATTATTAGCTATACGCTGATGCTCAGAAACTACACGTTAAACGCTGATATAATAACTGCACTATACGCTGATACTCAGAAACTACACGTTCATGCTGCGACTCCTGCTCTTTAAACATTTCTCATCCGGACCCCAGTCCGTAACACCAAAATGGGGTCATTGAAACCCAGTAATAAATATACCTTGATTAATTACCATTTTGGGAGAATGCTGAACGTGGGACAGCCTGGATAAACAAAGAACTAAACTTCATAGGTTACAAGCAGTATATTGTTCCATTCTGTGACTCACAGACACTTTTAACCTAATTACTCTGTGTGAAGTAAGTTGTTGTGGTTTCCTGGCTATGGCATCGTCACATTTAAACGCTGATAATGAAAACTACCGGTACACGTTATATACGGTGATTCAACAAGCTACACGTTATTACATAGTTAACTTCATGCAATTGATGTTTCATTGCTAATCTTGAAATCTTGATTCTGAACTAGTGCCTTGAACCTTATCACATACTAGTCATTTGCGTTTAGTTTTGAATTTTAGAGCCCATGGTTTTTCTTGGGTGGCTTTCATCTAAAAGAGCAGTAGTAAGTTTCATTTCTCTTGCGACATATAACGTAACCACGGGTTTGTTTTCTAATTATGTTACTACTTCTTCCGTTCTGAAGTTATGGTTCATTTCTCAATATCTCTATATTTCCGTCTTCCACGGAAGAACAGTATTGAGCAGGTTTTACGGTTTGTAGTAAAGATTGTATTGTGACTTCTAATATCAACAATAATTAATTTCTAGCCTGCTACCTTTTTCAAAGAAGCATATAGGCTATATAATTTTTTGCATGTCTGTTCTGTAACTTAAGGTATAACATTTCAGATACGGGGTGAAAGTGATCCATCAAAGTTGTATCAAGTACCCTCACGTGGTTGAGGCCAGAGGGGGAAAACGTAAAATGTCACGGAACTTGAATCATCCGAAATTAATAAATTGAAGTCACTTTTATATAGCCAAGAAAGAACTTAGGCGCTAGGCTACCTATTCCAGCCTCGGTGACTGAAATATAAGCCAATGAACGGCTAGTCCCTCGTGAGTTTTTTTCTGCTAAGCGGATGCTCAAACTGCAATTAAAGAGAATTATGGAATTCCACAGGTAATAGGCCTATATGGTACCAGGGAAGCGCTTCATCAATTTTTCACTCCATTTAAAGGTCATTAAAATTCATTTATTCATCGCTAATTCCTCGTGCGAGGTAGGGGATATTATTGGCCTTTTGATGTGTAACTCTCATATGAATCATATGGAGCTAGCAGTCAGTACCTCTGAGTATCTCATTGGTGACATTTTAATTAAAACGTGAAAGGAAGGTACACATGCATAGAGCCATGTAAAACTAATGGCCCCTACGTTGTTAGTCAACGATACATTTCCACTATATTGACTATCAAACATAAGGTTCAAACAAAACACGAATCGTCAGTCAATGAATGACGAGAATTTTTAAGAGAGTCAGAAGTCGGTCGAGGTTTTCTGTATAATGCTTGTCTGGTAATATATTCCAATGGAAGAAGTTGATATCTAAGTTCAAATTTAAGACGTAACTTAAATTATTAACAACCAGTTGTTTTGAGGTATTTGAGGATTCTATTGACGAATAGGCTTATATGAATGAAACAACTACAATAATTTCCACATTTAGTGTATAGGCAACTTTTTTTTCTTTGTCGAAATTTCGAAATTTACTGAATTCGCAGAATAAATTTGAACCACCATAATGCTCTAATTTCGCAAAAGGCAATTACAAAATTTCGTGAAAAATAACAAACCTTCGAAATGCTAACATTTAGTTGAATTGACGGCATGGACCCTGAGAGGTACAAGCTTAATTTATATAGTAAAGATTAGTGTTAAATTATACAATATCTCTTCCACACGTGTCCGTTTACGAATAGTGGTTACCGATGGATACATGCCTTTCATCTTCACTTTAATATACACCCCCCCCCCCACCACCACCACCAACTGACTTTCACCTCAGGTGAACTGTTAACTTCCTTAAAATCGTCTCTCGAAGTGGCAGGTCACCGCAGAGTTTCTCCGTAGATTTTATTTACGGTTTCTCTGTGGAGTCGCGGGGGATTTGAATTGGGATACAACCACTCTCGAGATAGGTATATTACCATATCCAGGATATGGGATTTTTTTCTCCATATGTAATGGAGGTATATAGCAATACCCCGATAGTAACTCAGACGTGCAAATTATCCAATGAAATTTAAAATGAGAATATAACGTCGTTGAAATTATCATAAAAAAAAATAAAAAAATCGTGGTTCCCATTTCTCTGGTCGCTGTACTTCTTCAATGGAGATGAAACGAGTTAACAGAACTTTCTAAGGAAATTGTTAAGTTAACTTTCAAAAAAGTTATTTGTTCAATCATTGCCGCATGTTAACTTTTGGAATTTCAAATCTACAGCGCGTGTTACTCTACTATACTCTTACTCGAAAATATAATCAGAGTGGACAATTGGTGGACAAAAATATATATATAGGCCTGTTAGACGAACTTTACATGCACATAAAATAAACATGAAGCGTTCACTTGATGTGCGTTCTGATTGACTTGTATATAGCTTACTAAGTTTGTGAACTCGCATAGCCTTTCTACCCGTCAGTATTCTGCATGTGTTGATAGTTTGTCAGTGTTATCAGCTCACATTCACAGACCAACGAATATCACATAAAGAAGTATATGTAATCGTCGTGGACATTTACGACTTGAGATGTACGTTTAGGATTATATATAATACGTTTAATTACGATGCTATAATACGTTTTTTTTATAATATGTTCATTATGTTGTTATATATGTTCAATTAAGATCTTATAATATGTTCAACTATAATGATGGTCATATATAGATTCAAGCATGATGATATAATTATGTTCAATTATGATGTTCATTATGTTCAATTTTGATGTTATATTATGATGTTATAATAATTATGTTCATTTACAATGCTATAATATACTAAATTGTAATGTTATAATATCTTCAATGATATAATATGATCAATTGTGATGTTATAATATCTTCTATTATAATGTTATAATATGTTCAAATTTGATATCATAATATTTTCAGTTATGACGTTATAAAATACAGTACTACACTAGACAAACATCGAGTTTAAGCATTCCCTGTTGATTCGAACTTGGGAGGTCGCGCCTCTCTGCATTCGGAAATGTGAGTCTCGAGCGATCTAAAATGCAAACACTTCACGTACGCATAGGAAAGAGTAGCACGCCTTGTTTGTAAAATCAGGACACGACACGATTGACTCTAAAAAAAGTTCCCAAGAGGTGTAATGTATTCAGTTGGGACTAGGTTAATCCTATTTATAGTATGTATCTTCCTAGACCGTATTAAAAACATGGGCATACGATCGATGCATTCAGTAACATCATTTCGATAGAGATAGCGAATGTCCAACTTACTTCCAGTCGGCGAAACCCAAGCTATCCAAGTGGTTCGGAAAACTCAGATAAATGAAGGATAACTACAATGTCGAGGTCAATCGGGAATAAAAAACAATCGCTTGCCCAGTACTTGAACTCGATGGCAAAAAGTCCATCTTGGTTTGTAACGTAAGGGACCCCGTGTTAGTGCTACCGCGGTGTAGTTAAAATTATTATTGTCAGGTACCGCGCAGAGATGATTGTTCTCCATTCATTATATTAATTAATATTGTTTAAATGCATGCCCTCTTCCTTTGCTTGATAATTGCTATTATTCATCCCACAATCATTCTTTGAATGGTTTATTTTATGGTCTGTTTTACCTATACATAGGATTATTAGCAAACACACGTGGGCGCGTTGTTGGATATCAATGAGCTACAGAAATGAATACTTTTGCAAGTTGTACTGTCGTGTATCATATTCCTGCGTACGTTTAGGATATCGCGATCCGTGCGAATGATAATTCTCATACATATCAAGATTGGTCAATCTGTTTCAATCGACGAGAGTGAAAATCAGACTATCAAATCTGATTTTCTGAATATTTGAGATTTAGAGAGAGGACGTGTCAAATTTTAAGTCTTTAAAACGGTGCCCTTTTGAGTCGGATTCAGAGGTTTTTTAATATCCTTCCGGAAATTTACACCTATTGACATGTAACCCATCTATCATCTAAACTAAAAGATCCATTGTTTGGTTTTGTTTGTAATTAACCATAAATAAGCCTGTAATTAAGCAGTTTAGTCTAGCCTTGACAAACGTACCTCTTAATCATTACGGCAGGATGTCACTCCTGATAGTTAATGAACAGACTGAGAAAATCGTTTCTACCTTGTGAGAACATTTCCAAAACAGTTTTGAGGGAGGAGATGTTTTGAAGTAACTTTCGACTGATGTCTGGAGCAAAAGAACTGCTGTTAAATCACACGTGGAAGAAGTTAGAGAGGGTTTTTTTTTGGTTTACCGCACGATGAAAATAAACATGCTGCTCTTAGACCCACCCGCCAGATGTGGATGGGGTTCCATGCATTGATTAATGGGAAAGTGATGGCGTATACTATTAGACTTACATATGAACGACTTCACATACAAAAAGCTAGGAAATCATACCGACCGTTTATTCTGGAATTATTTCGAAAGTTATTTCAAGTGATATTATATGAATTGAGTTAAAATTCTAGTAAAGTGATAATAAATGATATTTTGTGTTGCTTAAATTAGTTCTTCATATTCTGTTCAAAGGATTGCACCCTTTTAAATTTGCCATGACCTCTCCTATACGAATGAAATATTAAGGTGGTAGTTTTTTAAATGTTGATCTTCGTAGTTTGAAATATTGAAATGAAACATGAAACTGCCAGGGGTCTCTTGGCCTCTTACTCAATAACAATCCAGTATGGCGCAATAACACCGCGGTAAATTATACATCACCGGAATGGCTCTTCATTATATGTGCGGCTTATGGTGTACATTGACATCTGAAAGTCGGCCATATTATTTCACCTTCGAGTTCAGCGATTTATCTCTGTCTCCAGTGGAATGTTTGATTAATGTTCATGAAAGCATAGCCTAATATATAACACCGAGGCTGTCCGAGGTAAGTAACGAATAACGAATAATGTATATCGAGAAATTTAAAACTTAATTGGGAACTTCCCTACAGAAGCTCACCGTTTGGCAGTTAATAGCGGAGTTAAAATAGCGGAGTTAATAGCGCAGTTACAAAATTAAAAATTAACGTGTGTCAGCAAGATAAAATCGTATAACACTCACGTGAGCAAGGCTTATAGCAGCTAAAAAAGCTAAATAAGTTGGAGATTATGTAGGGAGAGATTACTGGAGACAATATTACAGGTTGGCATTTGAGCACTGCTGCTGAGACGCCGAAGAATAGAGCATGCGCATTGGAAGTATGACGCCCGCTGAGCGGCTGTTATTGGGTAGGACAAATACAAATTGCTACTCTTAGATCATACAATATTTGTAAAGACACCATTAGTAAGAATTAGAAATATAAATACAATACCAATAATTCGAATCGGTGATACGTATATATTTATAGAGAGAATTCGAATCAGCGATATGTACATAAACCGCCATATCGCTAAAGTTAACATTAATTCGAATTCGTGATATATAGCCTACCTTCAACTGCATCCATAATTATAGCTTGCCGACCGCCTGAAGTACAGAACGATGGCAACGTAGTACTGATAGCCTACTCCCTATTATGTTAGGTACTAGGCAATAACCCAACTCGAAATGACAGCAGAAAATACCGATACTCGCTGGAGCAGCTCAAAGAAAAATGGCGTCAAATGAAAGCCTGGCCTAGCGGTGTATCGTGTCCACGTTATAGTCCGCGCATTGCCCGGTTCGATCCCCGGAAGTGACTTGTTCAGCCAACAGAGCTGGGTTTTTCTTTTGCAGTGGTGATGCAAGTCTTCCACGGTGCGTGTACGTGATTCGGTTCAAAATTCACTTGGTGTATATTTAATTAAGTGACTTACAATATAGTTCGCAATTACTGAACTCCGCACAGTTGCAGTGCAGTGGTGATGAACGTCGGGTGCTCTCACTTCCCTCGGTCTTTGAGAAAGGTGTCAAAGATCAAGGTATATTTACGCCCTTGGGATGGAGACGTCAAATGGCCGTTCCGGGAGCAGGATGGGATGGATAGTTCCATGCCTGCCTCGTTGACCTCTGAATCATTGGTTGAAAAGACTTGTTTAAGTTAAGCCGGCGTCCATTCACGATCGATAAATAGTTGGTGTATATAGTCCAATCCTAGGAGGCTTATACAAATCCTTACAATATACTAAACAATAACTGCTGATATGTGCGCCATATTAGTGATATCACTAAACAAATTAATGATATCATTAAATGAAGTAAATTCGTGGTATAATTAAATAAAGTCGTGATATCATTAAATTAATTCGTGATATCATTAAATGAATTCGTGAAATAATTCGATTCATTCGTGGTGTCATTAATTCAATTCTTGATATCTTCAATTATAGCTTACAAGACAAGATATCAACAATTGAATTCAATTATTGATATCATATCAGCAATTGCCAAGCGCCAATTAATGATATCATTAAGTAAGGTTGATATGATGGCGTAATTACATTTGTCATCAAAGAGTGAATAAAAAAGTAAACCCGCTAGTCCACGCGGAAATGCCAAACTTTATGGATTCCATTCCGTATGGCGACCACATGACGATCAAAGTATACATCATTTTACCTTCATTGCACCTCAGAATGGCATGTTGTTTTGAAGAGGCTCCTCTATTATCTGGGAGATGAAATCCTCACGCCGATATTCAGTATCAGGATAAACAAGGCGTTCGTAGCATACAGACAAATATTGACGGAAGAATTTCCCCTTAATCTTGCCTAGATATCAAGATTGGTCATTAGTGTCAGACTGTGGAAGTATCATTTCACTACACACGTTAAATAATGTTAATTGAGCTTCATATGAGATTGATGCCCAGGGATACAGTATGATGAAGTAAATACAACGAGCCGACAGCTGTTATACGCAGTAGTCTGTTAAATTGTTAAAATCCCACTCCATATATATAGGCCTTACAGTACAATCCATAGCGAAGCATGCATGCACTAAATATTTTCCCATTGTCCTCGTCTCTCTACTGCAAGAATAACATTCTGGTGGATCGAAAGAGTATTTCATCATGATTTTCTTTAGGTTAAATCGTTCTCGAGTGGTTTTCTTTCTAACTTGGAAATGTATATATCGGCGATGACGACGACGACAACAACAACACTAACGATAACAATAATAATAATAATAAATAACATTATCAATAAGAATACTAATAACAGTATCAACAGTAATAATGTTTTATTGTTTTTAATCGGTGAAAGTGAGGGATATAAACAGCGAAGCATGCATGCACTAAATATTTTCCCATTGTCCTCGTCTCTCTACTGCAAGAATAACATTCTGGTGGATCGAAAGAGTATTTCATCATGATTTTCTTTAGGTTAAATCGTTCTCGAGTGGTTTTCTTTCTAACTTGGAAATGTATATATCGGCGATGACGACGACGACAACAACAACACTAACGATAACAATAATAATAATAATAAATAACATTATCAATAAGAATACTAATAACAGTATCAACAGTAATAATGTTTTATTGTTTTTAATCGGTGAAAGTGAGGGATATAAACAGAAGTCATTCTTTACTTTGATAGCAATAAGGTAAATGTGTCTCCTCAAATCTAAGGACACGTACGGTCCGTCTAATTTAACACTATCTACTTCACTGTGTCCCTGAAACACACTTCGAGGAGTTAGGAGAATGTAACCATTATATGTTCGTTTATAGGGCAGCTATTTTCTACTAAATTTCCATCCACTTCATCAGTCACTCCTTCATTCACTCTCTCTCTCTCTCATCAATTCCTTCATCCGCTCCTTCATCCACTCCTTTCACCACCACTTCTTGTTCACTATTTCATCCACTCCTCCATGCACAAAGCTAAACTGTGCCCCTGAAATACACATCGAGAGTTAGGAGAATATAACCATAATATTTTCGTTTATCTGGCTATTGCTACTCTAATTTTGCGAATATACATAAATAGAAAGAAAAAGTATAGTCGGCAAAATGTATCACTTATTTCATACAGTTAGATTGAAATTCCTATCGAAAAAATAGGATTTAAAGGCATTGTAATCGAATGCACTTTTCAGTTATTTGAATTTAAAAGAGAAGCGAGAAAGCGAAATTTTAAGTTTTATATATATCACATATCAGAGATTTGGCCCTGCAAAACTTACTCGAGAGCATTTCATGTTCGCGTGTAAGTAAGACTATTGAATTTGGCAAACCATCAATCGAGGCCAAATATATAGATCTGATGTAACCATTTCAGCAAGTTGTCTACCATACTTTGACAAACAATGCTGTTTTACATGTATATTATAGTCTCGTAGACCACATCAGCTAGGTCCACGCCGTCTACACCGAGCTATAATTGAGCTATTAATTGCGCAGTGATCTTCCGACGAGTCGAAGTCAGTAAGCAAAGTTTATTCCCATGGAATACCTTGGAAGTCAGAACTGTCGTAATGATTAATGTTGCTCGCATGCTGAGGAACTTCACGCTTCGCCGGTACCACAAGGTTCTACATGTGCGAGTGAACTTAACACAGACGACAATATGTACGTAATCGTTTGTATATGTCATAGTTACTGTATGGCTACTGTAATGTCGTATCCAAAATGGATACACATAAATATTGTAACGTCCAGAGTGATGATCAGGTGTTCTCTTATACACCAGGCTTTTGGTAACGTCAGCATAAGCCGACAGTAAAGTTGGCTTCGTCTTATACATATTTACTGTTACCGGGTTCACAAATGTATCAATTGCCCATGCACTGAGACTGGGTCTATTCTTGCCAGATAGTTGAAAGGGGTTAGCTGAATGTTAATGAGATTATTTATTATGTTTTTGCCTTGCTTCGAGATACGAGATATGTCTGTATACCATTGAGGCCTATAGAAAAAACAGTAATCATAGTATTTAGCATCACCCACTCCTTCATCCACTCTTTCACCAACTCCTTTACTGATTCCTATACATCCAATTCATCGCTCCTTCACCCACTCCGTTACCCAATTATCCATCCTCTCCACCGCCCACTATTTCACCAACTTTTCCACACACATTCATTCACTTCTTCGTTCGCTCTTTCGTTCGCTCTTTGTTCAACTTCTTCATCCACTCCAGCGTCCCACTCAATCTCGAAACGGATGTTATTGTTTTTGCCTCGCAATCATTGAAAATATTTCCCTGACTTTCATCGACTCGTAAATCAGAATAATGTGCACCGACTTTGAAACTGACGACCACGTCATGCCAAGGCCAACGATGATATAGCATAGACGCAGAATATTTAAAAGTCGTCGCAATAAATGAGGGCAGCAGTGATGTCAACTGAATATTGATGTCAAAACAGAATTACAGTGATGTAAACGTAACTTAATTTGAAAGACACACAATGAAAATGCTACTGCTGTTCGTTCATTCTGAACGGTCTCGCAATACCATGCAATAGCTCTTTCATCGGCACATTTTAGACACTCCCGATATAAGAGGAATTACTCTTGATGGATATACCAGGCTTGAGTATTTCGTAAATTCCTTATTTTCCCGTTTTCTTTAGATACCTTACCAGGTCATAACGAAAGGCGTCTTTTGAAGAATCTTCTGGATAATTATCCTCATAGAGATATGGTTCTTCCTTCTGATAGTTACGATGGACAGAACCCTTTGAGAGTCGAGACTGGAATAACACTAGTGCAAATTTTAAATGTGGTAAGTAGTAGAAACTTATATGTAACATAATTATATACAAATACACACACAAACACATGTATATGTAT
>JAODAG010335138.1:0-10506 GCA_027574785.1 Orphnurgus asper
TATATATATATATATATATAGCAATATGATACATA
Source organism: Orphnurgus asper (assembly GCA_027574785.1). Taxonomy (NCBI): domain Eukaryota; kingdom Metazoa; phylum Echinodermata; class Holothuroidea; order Elasipodida; family Deimatidae; genus Orphnurgus; species Orphnurgus asper. The sequence goes on from JAODAG010335138.1 coordinate 36, forward strand.
TTTTATTTATTAGTATAGCTAACCTCACATCTATCAGTTTTACTTGGCAGGATAGATTAATTGCATTGACTATTTGTTTTATATTGTTCGCCTAAACTCGGACAATTCCTTGTAACTTTTATTTAATTTATTAAAAACGCGGACATTCCTTATAACTTGTTATTTCTTAAGGGTAAAATTATGTTAAACCTTAGCAATCATTTTTTTTCATTTTGTTCCTTTGTTTCGTTTGTGGTCGGCAGCCATGCAGCGAAATTTCGCTCGAATTTTTGCTCGAATTTTAAGTTTCTTTTACTGCAATTTTCTGATCTCTTTATGTCGCAAATTTTGCGCGTTTATATTGCAATTTTCGGATATCTTTAATTTAATAATGCTCACGTTATGTTTTTTTTACATTATAAAAATAAATAACTTTCCAAACGTGTCGAATGCTGGTAAAACGACGATAATGTAACAAACAAGTAATAAATTGTAACCCTCAAACCTGAAATATCTTTACTCTACGCAAATTCTCATTCGGCAACGTTTAATAGTATTTATACTCTATTAATAAATACTGACCACAAACTTAAATAGCTATACGCTAAATATGTAAACTTCTTGCCGCATCAATCAATAGGTATGCTCTTTGTAAATTCTTGCCCAAACCTTACATATATTTATTACTCTATGTAAATTGTTATCCCAACATTAAATAATTACACACTATGTAAATAATTTATTCTCAACCGTAACATTAAATAGCTATACCTCTACGCAGTGTAAATTCTTACCCAAACTTTAAATATCTACTCTAGATGTAAACTCGTACCCAAACCATTAATAATTATATGCTATGCAAAATATCATCCAACCTTAAAAGTAGCTACACTAACTTCATGTAAATTCTTACCCGAACCTTAAAATATCTATAGGCCTATTCCACGGATATTAGTAACTCGTGCTCCCTCCCCTTACAATTTAACTGACCAGTGTACTGCATGATACAGAGAGGAACTTTCTTAAATTTATTTTGCTTAGCGAATTACACGGATTTTTCAACTTGTTGTCACGAGATTGTGTTCTAAGTAGACAGTAATATCACTTACTTAACTGGCTGGGGCCCCCCACGTAATTATTATTAGCAAACTCAGCTGGAGGCGTATTATAGAACGCCTACCTTATACCGCCATTTTTAACCAGATAAGTTACCGTGGTTTCTCTACAATGATAGTTGTACGCCAGCTTCTGTCTGTCAGTTTAAACTATTTCGACCAATCAAAGAGCCGCCCTCACTACTTATATTTACATAAGAATAAAACGCTGTTTGGTATCCCCGCCCATTGTTGATTATCGTTTCAAAGGCCATTCTTTAGTTGTGTGTCTGTCTATCCAACATAAAGAAAGAATCAAATTCGTTGGTTATTTGAGGTTTTCATATAAAAACCAGATAGTAGTCTGGTATCTTCCTGCGGGCGGGTGTGGAAACGTTTTAATTTAGCGGCGCCGAACCTGGAAGACCAAAGCTAAAAGTTAACCCAAAAGCTAAAACCCTATAAAAATTGTCAAATAAATTTAAACTGGTTACAATTAAGGTAGAGCGGCGTCAGAGAGGGTAGGTAGTCTGCCTTAAACTCAGTCAGTCAGTATATCTCTCTCTCGCTCTCAGGGTTATCTCTCTGTGTCTGCAGAGCAAATTATTTATCAAGAAAACTCGAAAAGGACTTGGAAGTCCACGACTGGGAACTCAAATAAGGTGGATCGGACTGTCGACGAGTTGTTTCAAGTCTCTCTCAAGATTAAAGCACCGCTGAGAGGGTCTCTTGTAAAGTTAAGAAGAAGTTGATCGAGAAGAAACAAACCACTCCACGTGAACAGCTCTCGGCGAACCTGCTGCAAGGACTGTGTCGCCGCTTCAAGTCGATTCAAGTGGGTAATCCAGATATCGTGGCTTAAAAAAAAAAAACTGAACACACCAACACCAGCACCGAATAGCCATCTCCATCATCGACGATTTATCCTTCTTGAAAAAGTTTTGTCCCCCCGCAGTAGGGATTTCCCCCCCCCCCAAAAAAGATGTCATCGCTGAGTCCGAAAGTCTCCTCGTCGCTGGCGATACCACCTCTGGTTAACGAATTTTACCACCCGGCCTACGATGACCAATCTGGATTCGCATATCGGTCGCTCCAGCCGACGTACCACCGGCCGGGGCACGCACACAGCCCTACCAACATGCAGACCGGCAGCGTCAACGTCCCCACTGCCAACAGCTACGCCCACATGGCGCACATGGCGCAGCTGCCGACGCACCACGGGCTGGGTAACTATTGCAGTGGGACCGTGTCGGAATATTACCCGGATCACATCGGTCGCTCCGGGTCGACCGCCGGATGGTACGGGCCTAACACTGATCCAAGGTTAAGTGAGTATGATACCTCCCTCCATTCATCCATATGTTTCCATTCGTTTATGTTTTCAACCAAAAATATTGGAATATCATATTTTAACGATAAATAATACATGGCATAATCTGAAGTTTCTTAAAAACAGAGCTAAACGAAATACGGTAACATTCTTGTACCAGTTTTTATTATTACAAAGTTAATCATATATTCAAGCTTCAAAGCCGTAAAGTTCCAGCCGGCTCATTTATACCAGTTTGTATTATTACAAAGTTAAAGATAACATCATGTGATGATATTATTCAAGCTTCAAAGCCATAAAGCTTCCAGCAAGTTCATTTTATACTATTCCTTTACTTCATTAATATGCCGAAGCACCATTCCAGAATCTTTTGATTTGAGAAACCTGCCATTAGATATATATATAACGCAGATAAGTTGGAGATCAGAACAATAATGTTCACTATACCCCCATTTATTTACAACTTCTTTCGCAGACACGGTAGTCTGGGACATTTGGAAAATATAGAAACGGAACAAACGATAGTTTTGACTTAAAACAATAAAAGCCGAAAACTTTTATAAATATCCAACTTGCCTTCATCGGTTGTTGTAGCACCACCTCCGATAACTATGCATAGCATTACAAGAGCATTGACAAATATGATTTATAATATAAACCTCTACCTGCTACGTTTACGAGTAGTTTTGTTTTAAAGAAGTTGATTTATTCAAAATTACATTAATGGCGTTAAACAAGTAAAAGTGAATGGCCACTTATCCGCTTCGAAGAGTAGTACGGTAAAACAATGTGCGCGTGTATAGTTTTGAAATCACGCTCTGTAAAAATACAAAGCTTAACATTCTGTAACGAACAATGATCGAGTAATTAAGCTGTTAATTTTGTAATCACTGTTTTCGGGGATGATGCAGCATGTCATTAAAGTATCAGGTTTGTCTAGTATCATAAATGAAATGATGGGTATTTTTATGTAGCAATATCAGCCTGATGTGACGACTTTTCATGGAGTTTGCGAGTTTAACTTCACCGAGAATAGTTCATAAATGAGCAGGTCTTCTGTTACTCTTCTGACAAACTGTTTTGTTGTTGTTAAACTTCGTTGAATTTATGAACGGCTTAGGTACTAACAACAGTGAACCTCGGAAATGAATGTCATTCATTATTCGTCTCTATTTATACGCTAAATTAGAACAAAAGGAAATATTTTTAAATAGTTTTAGGAAGACAAGTAAAACTCAAATCGTTTGTTACATTTATAATAAGCATTTATCCCCTCTTAAATTTCATACACTCTATAGACCAATGATGTCACCTATTCATTGAGCGCTTATACCATACCGCTTAATTTATCATTGATTACACAACGTTTATTTCAGGTTATATCATCCTCAGTGAAAATATTTTCCGTCACACAGTCAAAGTAAAATTAAATAGTTTCTATCCTCCGTTGCAAATACCTGCCGTATCTACTCTCCTTCTGGGTGCGTCGGCAATGCACTGGTAATTTTATATCGTATTTTCAAATTGGATTCTATACGTTTGATGCAACAAAGTTAGTTTTTTTGGGGGGTCTCAGCCTAGGAACTAGCGACTTGCGTATCTGATACCAATGTTTGTTTTTATAGTTCACGGTCCACCAGTATAGTTAATCAAGCGTAACCAAAGCCAGTACACTGTTAGTTTAATAAAAAATAAATAATACGACAACCCTATTTTGTCGAGATGGCATTATATACCGACTGTAGCCGGTTACACATAGGCCTATATATTTCAAACAAACATGAAATGGTTTCATTGATAACAGCGGTAGTATCGGCGTAGTGCGTTTGGAGTAATAAAAAAAAGCCCCGGTATTACGGAACAACAAAGACAGAACAGTTCCAGGCACATAACTCTCGCGCAATGATCTCCTTGTCTTAATTAGTCAGTTCGATATAGGTTTGGGGCTGGTCAGGTTAGCCGATGATGCCGGGTGTTTTGTTTTAGGTACCCGTATCGAGTTCTTTCTTCGGTAGATTTTCTTTAAAAAAAAAGCAGAACTCTTCCGGCACTCAATGGTAATACAACACTTGATAGTAATGGATAACGTGTGTTAAGAAAGGAACACATTAAACACTTTACCCGTAGTATACACATCCTAATATAACATTAGATAGTATGATGAGTTAAAGTATTTATGAGTTCCTTCCTCCGATAGTTGAATGGATGTTCTTCTGTAACTTCCCTTCGTCTATATTGCTTTCTGAACATCGTTTTTAGTTCACTCACCTTACGAACGCAGATCATATGGGTGAGTGAACTGCAATGTATTTTCAAGAACCGATATAGTCGAAGTTAACTAACGGAAGAATATTCACAAACTGTCGAAGAAAGAAACACAACTTTATCTATAGGTCATAACTACAGGTAAAAAGCTTTGTATCTTTGTCCCTTATCGCGGTGTGAGCTAAAACGTTTGCGCTAAAATTAAAGTTGATTAATTCCTAAAGGTTACAATGTGGAGAAGACAAGGGGAGGAAAGAAATGTTAAGATTATTCAACTAACATGTAATTAAAGTATTGAAGTTTCTCATTCAAACACGGACATTTGCTTCTGTAAAGACAACGTATTGCCAGTTTGGAAAGCAATTTGTTTTTTTACACGATGTCACGAATTCTTCCCGTTATAGTGTTGCATTATAATATAATTTAAAGAAAACTAGGAATATATCAAAAAGTATTCACAGAATGTTCTATATTACAATGAATGCATGCAGGTTGATAATTTAAAAATTTAAACAAATTGTTTCCTCGAAATTCCTACTTTTTCCGCATACAAATTGCTCGGAAGTTTACAAAACAGACAACTTGTCTAGACATTTTTTGGGAGGTTCTAGAGCATTTGTTACTTCACCATCAGTTTATATGATCAATATGCTCACGTGACATCAGAACACAATTCATTAAAAAAAATGTTTTGATTTACGATAATCAAACAAACCTTAAAAACCAAAAGAACTGTGTTGTTCCGATATTATTATTATTATCTTTGAGACTAATTGGTCGATGAATTGAAGAACAAAGCATTCAGGAGTTACGCACGTAATGAAGGAAAGCGGATTAGTAGTAATGTATTTAACTCGAAGCAAAGCATTTAGGATTTACTGATGTAATGATCTATATAATACAGGAACGGAAAGTACTGTGCTAAACCAAGAACAAATGAGTTACGGGTGTAATGGAAGTACACCGGAACAGCAGTACTGTATATTGAACTGTATTGCACTGTATATTGGAACTATGCTTTCTATTGAAGTAGCCTTGATATTTGAGTCGGGTATCTCTATTAAAATAAAGCTTTGCTCAGTCATAATTATTCCACTTGCTTCGATATTTACGACAATAATAAAAGCTTAAACAAAAAACATTTATAATGTCATGATCCTGTCTGTAAAAGGTTGATAAGTTAAAGAGCACATTACTAAGATGACACACAGCTCAAATGAATGGACTCAATGAAAGGTATTCTTCAAATTAAATTTAATTTAATGTAATACCACATTCGAAACGAGGTTTGTGTTACTTTGTACAATTAAATGAACATGTGTTCAAACATACGTTAACTTGCTTTGGTTTGATCATATCAGCTGGATTTTGAGTTTCAAGGAAAATTACAACGAGCCACCTGACGAAATTATACAGAGCAATGATATGTATTCTTCAAGTGTGAACAACAATTCAAAGGTTATTAAATGAGAAAGAAGAACAGCGGAAGAATGATTTAGAATTGATGAAAAAATTGCAGTTTAGCCTTAAAATTACAAAACAAACAATATGTACGCCGGTGTTTTCAATGACTATTGATGTTTGCTAATTATAGTTAAGATATTTTAAGATTTTGGAGAAAAAAGGTTTAAAAGCCTACATGCGTCGTTGGATAACACTTGGTTAATTTTGGAGAGTACCCGCTTTGAAATAATACATTTAATAAAACTGTATATATATTCTGTCCTCGAGGTTACCGGAATGGTAATTTGTTCCGAGTACCAATATTTGTCTGTTGAACAAAGTCTTGAGATTTGTTATTGGCTGTCAGTATAGTAGACAACGGCCTCCACTGAATAAAATGATTGTAATCTCTTGTAAACAGTTCAAATGTACAACAAGATATGATTTAATAAACACATCGAAAACAATATGGCTTATACGGTGGTTTTACGATATGCACGTTCATAAACACGCACACTCCATTTCATTGTGTGTACGTACCAAATGTTATATCATAATATAACGTCCTTAGTCAGAGTTAGCATTAATAATAATATTAATAATGATACGGGTGTAATAATGTTTCAATCGGAAAATATGGAAGTGTTTCAAACAGCTCGTTCGTAAAGAATATTGTATAAAGATCGTACAAAGTTAGTTGAATAATATCCCGATAAAAGCTAACGTAATTGAGGTTCTTTGCAAATTGTTCATGCTCATGATCAAAATATTGCCAAATAAAAATGAAGACATTTCTATGAAAATTTACTTCAGAATACTTGAACTTAAGCTATGTATAATAGCATAAATTACATGATACACCATTGGATATGTCGGTTATCTGCATATCTACAGTTATCTACAGTTTTGTAAATGTATACAGTTATGTACATGTCTTGTGGTTCTTTCTCCTTTTCTGTCAAATTAAAAATAACGCTAATTTATCTAAACGCATGATGGCTTCCGTTCCCAGTTCATGCATATATACAATGTAATAAAAACAAATTGGGGTAAATATTTTCTCTTATGCCAAGATGTGCAAAATAAATTCGGTAAAACTTTACGCGTTATTTACCCATTTGGAAATTGACGGCGCCGAATATCAAAGTTAATAGGCTATATAAATCTAGTAAAATCGACCCTCATGCAGACTTATTTTCTTAAATGATTCACAACAATACAATCATGACAACCATGAATTATATTGATAATACATTATTGTTTTAATTTGTCAATGTATCATCTGTCCAGCATTGTTCAATGTTCGATACGACATTGATTATACCGCTAATAATTTCATTTTGGGCTACGTGGTAAAGAGTACATCCAATCTAACGCGAACGCGAACGCACAAGTGTTATAAGTGTTATAAGTATAATTATCATAAGTGTTAAAAGTATTATAAGTAGGCTATTATAAGTATATTATAAGTATATTATAAGTATATTATAAGCATATTATAAGCGTTGTAAGTGGTAAGTTACATTTAAAAAAAATGTTACGATTTAATTATTGTACTGTATTGTAATTTCTTTGAATATACTTTGAATGACGTCATATTACGAATATATGATAAAAACGATCATAATCAGTCGTAGTAGAGCTTCAATCCCGGGTAAAGAATACATCAAATATCTCGATATGCGTTTACTTTTTCTTTATAAATCGAGGATGAATCTATAGAAATAACTCCTCAATCACTTGAATGGGTGCAGTGGACGAACACAAGCATGCTTTGGTAATGCGTGCAACAGGTGTATTGATGCAGACGACTTTCGTTTTAACAACCGCTCTGAATTATGGATGGCTTATTTGTAATCTCATTCAACTTTCATTTACAAAGCTGTGATGCTCTATGGCATGAAATTACACCTCGCTTATATTTCCAAACTGCTATTTGAACACCAATAGATTTTTCGTATTTTCCCTTGATGTTTGATATTCGATGAGATTGTATGATTTCCCATTTGTTTTATGCAAAGGTATACCTCCACGAAAATCCATTTTTGTGGGTTGTGTCGCACCGTTTGTGTATAGGCCTAATATCACTATGTGATGTGGGACTCTTTCACAGAGTAGACGTATCACTTATCTTTCTTACACAGCCTCACTATGAAATGGCGCAAAAGGTGTAAATTAAGATCAATGGATCAAGTAAGGTTAATGGATCAAATGAGATGAGGTTAATGGATCAAGTAAGATAAGGTTAATGGATCAATAAGATTGGTAACACTGAAGCTTATTTCAAAACCTACAGCAGTATTTAATAATACATTTAACATATTTTAACACCATGATGGAATCGGTATATCTGTCTATCATGTAGTAACTGTAAGGTGCATTAAGTAATCAAAAGATTAACACGCATATAATACTTAATATAAGGATATACCTATATACGCAAATGTTAATGTGTAATCTGTGCAATGTGTAACGAAAGAACGAGTTAGGCCCACCTGCTAAAAACAGAATCAAGGTAAACTTCACTTGAAAGAAGATCCATCTTCAAGTTTTGAAACTCGACATGAATGACACTGAACTGTAACGATAATCAATTATGATCAATTATGATTTGAAACCGTGAAAACTGGAATATGACGTCTACTTATACCTTGGAAATATGAATACACCGTCGAAGAAAACCAAATAAAAATATGATCTTCGTATATGTTTCACACATAAAGGACGATTCTTTCCTTTTATGTATATCAATATTAGAAAAAAAATATTCTGCTTATGTCAGTCAACAATCTGAACAATTAACTTTATTTGTTTGAACTCATTAGCAACTTCAATGTCAAAATAAATATGTTCATGACAAAATTGGTCAAAATTAGTTTCTTCAGATTTGCATCTTGATTTCGAGCATGGGATTACGGAATCGTAGGACCATTCGAATACGGGACCATGGTTTCATGGGATCATATTAAATTTATTTGAGAAAATGACGATAACTGTTCACCAAACCATTTGTTTTTTAAAATTCAAACTAAGTCACGTGCAGGAATAATTCCCAGTCACATAATTTTACTCAATCTACACTTAGATTCATATTTGTTTCTTCAAACCAACTGCATATCCTGTATCTTCTTTCTCGCATAAATAAAAACACAGCCTATAAACGAATACGCGTACTATCTGTTTTATTAATTAATAATACTACTTAATTAATTAAATAATAATACTAACACTACCATACTACTTATAATACTATATAGTAACACTAATAATACTAATAATATGAATAATACTAATACAAATATTAATACAATTACAAATAATGCTAATACTGATGTTGATGATGATGATGAGGATGATGATGATAATGAAAATGATGATAGTGATGATGATAATGATGATGATGATAATGATATTGATAAAGATGATGATAACGATGATGATGATAATGATGATGATAATGATGATCATGATGATGATAATGATGATGACCAAAAAATAGCAGCATATGCATCGGCACCATCGAGTCAAACTAATCCACTTTTCGTTCGGAAGGCTGTATACATATAGATCATGATCAGGAATATATCTTAATAATCATCTCGCCTCACACTTTTTACTCTTTAAACACATTAAACCAGACACCACACGGCAGACACCACACGGCAGACATATTACTGAACGACATATACTACAGACGCTAACCGTGGTCTAAAGCCAAAACATGATATTATAAACTGTATTATAAGAATAAAGCGATCAGCGATTCTTCACTGGTATATTATTCTCGCATATGATACATGAAGACTTGACAAACCGCAATCACTTAAACATACATAATTCAAATAGAATAAGTTATCTGCCCTTTATAGATTTTTTACGGTCTATTATGCCTCGATCGATATTTCCGACAAGTATTAGCGACACTCTTGTTGATTTAATGCCGTGTCCATTTATTATACGGAGAATAACTAGTCAATCTGAGAGTGTCTTTTCAGTTCAGTTACAGCGATCGGATAAAAGAAAAATCCCGAGTTCTACATACATAGGCTATATGGGCAAGGTTGATTTTGGATGAAATATGTCGTTTATAGTCCGTTTGCTTGATAGTTTGTGAATTTATTTACTAATGCATATTAAATAATGATGGAATAGTTCGTTATTTACAGTTCAAAAAAACTTGTCAAGGATATCCGAACGTTTCAGACCAATTTTCAGGCCATATTCGTCATCGCTTAATCACCTAGCCTGGTTCTCATGTGTGCGGCTTTCTCTTTCATTCTCTCTCTCTCTCTCTCTCTCTCTCTCTCTCTCTGCAGTTTCGAGACTGATGAATCCAAGCTCCAACCTCAACATGAACATG
>JAODAG010335149.1:0-10505 GCA_027574785.1 Orphnurgus asper
TGAAATTTGACCTGGAAAATGAAGCAAATGTATATAAGCGATACGTCATTTCCATCGCTGAATGGACGGTTATGCATTACATAACATTACAACTGAATAGCTTACAAACTCGAAGCAAATTCTGGTTGTAATAATCTAAAAAAGTTTTTAAATTATTGAAAAAAAAATCATTAGCTAGGTTAGGTGTCAAAATATAACTATAATGTATAATGCCTTAGCAGTAATGGGACATTATTTTCAGTGGAGGCGATGCGCAACTGAATTCAATCCCACAGAACTTGGTCAGCGATGCTGCATAATAAACATTGATAGTCAAAACGTAGTAAAATTGAAAGAAATTAGCTTATCAATGATTAACATTCATAAAGACCTACAAACCATATGACACACAACTTCCCCCATTCTGTAATTTAAATAGGAAGTATGTTATCATCATTTCATTGAATACTACTATCAGCTCATAATCTTTTTTTTTTGCTATATTAAATTTTTTGTACAAATAACTCCATTTAAATGAACGTAAAACGGGACCATATGGTTAAACCAACTTTCTTAATATGATACAGTAAAAATGAATGTCTCGTTTATCTACGAGACCTGCGTAGACGACACCAGCACATCCGACATTGTTTTCTCTCTTCGAACCGGGTCCGGCAAAATTTTGAAAAAACCAGTTCACGATTTCTTCAGCATCCAGAAGAGAAATTTCCCCTTTCCCACTCATTATGTGAGAAGATTGCAGTACCACTGACGACTAAAATACTTTGATTGAAATGGTGAAACGGGAGCCAAAGGGTGATTGACTGCGCACAGCACAAACAGAGGGCTTATGGGAGATAATGGGTAATTTCTTTGCCATCGGCTTATTTGATTTGAAGCCGCATAAACATCTGGTGGTGGTCTGGCTGCTCCAAGTTGTATAGGAGCTGTTCTGCGATCTCATTCCTTAATCTGCTACCAACCTGTTAAAATAAAAAATAAAAATAAGACTCTCAAAAAAAGATGCCGGCCAACGAACACATTCAAAAGAATAAGAGGGAAAAAGGTGAAACATTGTCTGTTTACTTTCATTTTGTATTTTAATTGGAGAAAACAAATTTGTGGAAATCCAAAGCAACCAGAATGACAAGAAAATGCGGTTGGCTTAATTTTTGTTACGTGTTGTTAGTCTTGCTGATATCTATAGGCAGACTTTACCATGCAGCATTGGCAACAGAGAGATCCAGGGATTTCAAAAAGGGGGCCATCCGGGCACAGGAAAATTTGGAGAAATTTTCAAAGGTGAGTGGGAGGTGCCGTATCTGTCTAAAGTAGTAAACATGTTCTTCTTTTATTTGTGATGAAGGCCGATATTTTTTATAACTCAAGGGCCTTGAAACACAGTCTTTCAATTTCTCTGACTTCTTAAAAAAAGGCCATGTGGGAACCATATGCGTTAAAATGGTGAGATCTGTTCTACGATGATAAAAGGGCAAAGTCCACATGAGAACTAGTATATGTTAATATTGTGTAATCTGTTATATGACGATGTAAAGGAACAGAGACCACGTGAGAACCATGTTTACATGGCGAGATCCATTCTATTGTGTTATAGTAGCAAATACCATGTGGGAACCGTATGCTGATTTGGTGAGATCTGTTCTATTCATGTTATGGGTGCAAAGACCTATATAGTGTTAGCAAATTGTAAGTTATCAATTTATTAATTAATTAATCAATATTGTGTCTTTACACTACAATGGACACTCTATTTGACACACACCAGCGAGCTGTCTTGCATCACCAAAGAACTTGAACAAATTTGCGGTACAAAGTTACAAGCATGACAAGTTCCCCTACGAAACATCAGTTTGAAAATGCCATCTGGCCAAGGACGACCTTGGTATTTGTGTCGAGGTCACAATAATGGATAGACCATGCCACCTTGGATTCAAAATCAAAAAGGAACGACCAAAATTGTCTAGGAAGTTTCAGTTGAGAAAATCATATTTTCTTGGACTACTTTGTGAGTTATATAATAAGCTCGATTCTGCTGAAAGTTTGGTTTACTTGGTAATTGGTGAAATAGCAACTTCAAATGATTGCACAATTTCCCTTGTTGATGAATTTTTGTTTTCTGACGACAAACTTTTTACGAGGAATGTTTTTGATGGCCCCCTCTAATTGCTTCGAGAAACATCATAGTCGGTTCCATAATCTCAAAAATGCAAAGAACCAATCAGTACGTCAAAAGAACGTGCAACGCACTCGCCCACCTGGACGCATAGGTCCCCCCCCCCGATTGCTTTCAGCTGGAGCGCATAGGAACCAAATTACGGAAAAGTTGCTAAAACATAATTCATTTACTTGGAAACTTTCCATTTGAAAGCACACTTTCAATTATACAGAAATTAATTAAATGTTGAGGGGAAGCCCTTCAAATTCCACAAGCGAGGGAAGGGGGGGGGAACACCTCACCCATGTTGCAGATGCAAGGTATCCAAAAAATCCCCCCACACCCCGCTGCTGGACTGTCCTCAAGAAGAGGTCTTTGGCAAAACATCTAAAGCTGGCTAATATGCCCCCTCATTTCGCTACAAAATTTTGAAGGAATAAATTTATTGGTATGCCTGTGATATATCAAACATTTTGTAAGGTTACAAGGTTAGTAATTGAAAAATGGAAAGACGATGCACAATAAATTTAAACGTGTCAAATAAGTGCCCACCGTCTTTGGACGCAGCGTCATGCGCTCGGCTCTGTCGTCCCCGGCTTGGTAGACCGGGTCGGGGGTCAAAGATCTCTGGTGGTAACTCGGCGGGAAGGTGGTTCCTGGCGGCCAGGGCGTGCCGCCAGTCGGTGTGTCCCGGTGGCTGCTCGGGGCCCTGCTCTTCGTGGACTTCTCCACCGAGGTGCTGGCCCGAGTGGTCCGCAAGGCTGTCGGAGGGGGGGGTTGACATTTACATGGAATTACGTGGAACACCGTAGACCACAACCTCTGCTAGTTAAATAACTCGAGACCCCACCGAAAAAAATCTTTATCGATACGAAAGAAATATGAGTCGATTGGAAAGCATTTGAAATAATTCAATGTTATGATCATCTACAACATATCCACTGAAAACGATCAATGCCATAAACACCCAACTCCAAACTGAAATTGACCGATTGATTGGTTAGTTGGGATGGCAGGGACGTAGCCAACAGGTGGAATGGTTCTCTACTCCTACTTAAATTCCGTCAGCTCCGGCCCTCCCCGTTTCAATATCACCTGGCGACGTCTGGTAAGATTAGAATGTATTTGAAGGTTTGATGGCATATCATAAATATTACAGTTCCCAAACAATTTATCAATTGATCTCAAATATTTAAACATCCAAGTTGCATCGTCAGAGAGACCATAAACCATAAACTTTCAGTATTATATTTGAACAATCACGCCATATCGCAAGGTTGTTCAACTTGTATGACCTCTCAGCCCACTGTTATCGCTTCCTGATACACGCTCCATGCATGCTAGATAAAAAATATATATTGTGCCAGAAGACGAAATCTCGAGAGCTCATCTTTCGAGACAATGGTCACGTCAATAATGGACAAAAGGTATAAACAAACAACGTGCTGTTTGCAAATAAAGTATATTCTGAAACTGATCTGAAATAGGTCTGACATACTAGTATTATGCCAGATATTTCAGATGTATATAGTACGTAATATCAGACGATTTTCAGTCAACTGCCATGTTAGGTCTGAAATTAAAAGCAAAAGTTATTAACAAACTATGGGTACTGTTCGGAAATAAAGTCTAGTCTGAAACAGATCTGAAAGTAGTCTGAAATAGGTCTGACATATTATTAGTATGCCAGAAATTTCAGATGTATATCGTATGTAACATCGGACGATTTTAAGTCAACTGCCATGTTCGGTCTGAAACTAAAAGTTATAAACAAACAACGTGTACTGTTTGCAAATAAAGTCTAGTCTGAAACTGATCTGAAAAAAGTAGTCTGAAACTGATCTGAAAGTGAAAGAGGCAGCGGCTGTCATCTTCGTAGTCATAAATAAGCTCTGATCTATCCCACAGCAATATCTGCATGGCAATTTTGAATTGGCCTCTAACGTTATGAAGCCCTGTATATACTGCATGCTTGGTCGGCGTTTTTGTCTCATTATGGATCAATAGTTCACTTTTTCTTCAGAAAATATCAAATGAAATTGAGTTTTAAAGTGATCAATGTACTTTAACCCAGCCAGACTATTTTTTTGGTGCTGGGTACCCGGGTTCATGCACCTCCGTAGTCTTTTAGTCAAGTTTTCTTTACGATGGAAATCTCGCCAGGTTACCAATATCCGTGGATCCTTCACTATACTGTAGTAAAAAAAAATAGGTCTGAAATAGGCCTGAAAGCCATCTGAAGGTATGAAAGTGATCTGTAAGTAGGTCTGAAAGTGATCTGTAAATAGGTCTGAAATTCATAAAAAAAATAGGTCTAAAAGTCATCTGAAAATAGGTCTAATAGTCATCTGAAAAAAGGTCTAAAAGTCATCTGAAAATAGGTCTGAAAGTCATCTGAAAATAGTCTGAAAAATGGATTACATATGAAATACAAAAAAGAGGCTTCAAAACCGACCTAAAAATGAGACTACCGTCAGACTTATATCATCTGATATAGGTATGAAAATATGCCTGAAATGCATCAGCATAACTGCAGTTTTCAGATTACTTTGAACTGAAATACATACGAAATACATCTGAAAACTAGTCTGCAATATCATTTAAGCTTCCGAAGTTGGCAAAGATTTCAGACTAGTTTCATATCAAAATTTCTCCAGTAGGGTTGGGTAGGCTTAAATAGCCAAATTCTCACATTCAGTATAACCTACAGCCACTTGCATACCACAGAGTTGGGCATTGTTCCTAAGCTTCAAAACAATATAGGCCTAATGTCATGAATATAGGCCTAATGTGATAGGCCTAATGTAATGTAATGCAGTGCGATGAATGCATTGTCAATGGAATAGGCCGGCTGCACAAATGTGTGTGCAATAAAATAATATATAAATATAGATATGTAAATATGTATATATATATATATATATCTATCGGTATCCACAAAACAGCCCACGTCATGCTAGCTCTATTTCACGATCGCAGGGAAACCGAGAGTATGTTACAGGCGATCGGTATCCACAATCCCGGCACCATGCTCCCTCTAGGAGGAGAATGAACCAACGTCGTAGCAAAAAAATTGCCGGAGCGATGAATATCTATCTAGACAGCTCAAAAAGGTTTGCTACAAGAATAGGAGCCCTGAAAGTTCTCAAATTACGGGAATATTGATGGTTTTTGTAATAAAAAATAAAATTTTGTTTACAAATACTAGTAAATACTAGTAAAAAAAAGATTTTCACCATCATAGACTTACAGCAAGTCGTTTGTATTGTCAGCCCCCTCACACACCTTCATAATATACAAAACTGTATATTTTTGATCTAAAAATGTTTGCTCTAAAAATTAGTTTCTCAAATGAAAGATATTTGGGTTTGGGGTCCTCCTTTAAAAATGACTCACCCGTCGACGACGTGTAGGGCCTGGAGGGGCCGACAGCCTCGTAATCGTACACCTGCGTCTGCAGTTCGTCCACCCTCTGGAAGGCGTCCAGCTTGAGGCTCCTCTCGTGGTGGATCTTCTGTTTCGCCTGCGCGGACTCTCTGCGGTTCTTCTCCCGCGCTGCCTGGTGCAGCCGAGTGGTACGCTGAAGGTCCTCGGACAGGAGCTGCAGGTGGACCCCTTTATCGTCTATGTCGTCCGTCTAAGGAAGGACCATGCATCAGTAAAACCAACGGGGGTGCATCGGCGGTGACTAGATCGATTGGTATGATCGATTGGTATGATCGATTAGTACGATCGAGGGCAAATAATTTATCGGCGGTTTTGGTAAATTGATCATGCTGTTGTAACCCAGTTTTACGTCCCGTGATCATTCCAAGATGTCGTTCATTAACGAAGAAGACTTTGTAAAGACGATTCTGAAGAAGCAGCGAAAGGAGCATTAAATGACGGTCGTTAGGTTAGGATAGGTTTATTCTTGGGAAGGGCGGTCATATCTGTCGTTCCACCGGCATATTCCTGGATTTGCGCAGGTTATTCATGCTGAAGGAATTTTGAATTTATCCCAGAAAAATACATTTACTGTCACAACTCATACAAGAATCTCAGCCCCTAACCATGGCAGCCAGTCTTTGCCAAGGCAACTGAAAAAGTGTATCCAGTGTTTTGTTATCTCTTTCTCTGCGGTATTGTATGACGTTTAGCTCCAGGAACACCATCTCTGTCCAGCTTAACGTAAAACATGAAATAAGTCGATTTGTGAAAAATTGATCCTCCGGTTAAGTTGCAGAATCACATGGAAAGCAGATAATAAAAAACCCTGGTTACACTTTCACCGACCACGACTTCCCTTGGCAAAGATGACAGCTAACAAGGTCAGAAAGAGAGAGATATATAGATGGCTTGATAGAGTTATGTACATCGCAGCAATGGGAATGGATAGTTGGTCATAAAGGGTGATGTACTGAATTTCTAAAATGTGAGTAAAATGCGACAAGTACCATCCTCTGTAGGTTAGCAGCCCTGGCTAGCTCCATCTGCCTGGCATTGTAAGCCTCCTGGTCCTCGCGATGTTTCCTCTCGGTCTTGACCCGAAACTGGAGAGAGAGAAAAATAACCAAACCCGGTCCATGTCACGACAGATGTGCTTTGTCGAAAAATGTAAGGGAATGTTTCACGAAAAATATTGACGGACAGTGGAGTAATTCTTAGTGGAAGGGGAGGACACAAACCCAGGCAGGAAGGAATTGAGAATTTCACCTCAAATACAAAGCTACTCGTCATGGAAGTGATATGCAGCGTTGTAATGTAGCTTGATAATGTCCACCCAGATGCCTAACGTAGAACTGTATGTATTCTTGCAAGACATACCACCTCATATGTAGTGTATGCAGATACTAGCCTATCCCCAAACTTATACGTACTCATGTATGTATCCTATGTTTGAGGAATATGTACTTCATGTAGGAATACCTCAAATATGTGTATGTAGATACTAGCTAGCCTATCCACTAACTTATAGATACTCATTTATGTATCTTATATTTGAGGCATGAAGTAACAGAATTAAGGCACTATGAAGTTATAGTGTAATACTTTGGACGTTTACAATCCAAAGCATAATAACTGTTATAAACTTCGTGTATGGTCAGCGTAGGTCAGTCAATACAGTTTCTGGTTTTTGCCCATATGGTCGATTTCAAGATGGGTCAAGTTGCAGCGCTTACCCATCAAATATGAGTTGCAGTTGGTTCGTTATTTCCTGGATTCGTTCGGGACCATGCACTGCCAATTCGCAGATTGGGAGATGTTATCTCTCTGTCAGCCAGTGATAAATAGTGGCCAAAAGACTGGATCTAACGTACCCATCCAATGTAAGGACATTATCTCCTGAACACTCAGCCCAGAAGAGAGATTAAGGACTGATGCAGGCAAAGTTCACATTCACGATTTTTAGTGAGCATAGGCCTTGGTAAATATGTAACAAATCGACTGATAGGCAATACAAAGATGGGTTTCGGTGAGCCTAGTCTAACCATTAATTACGTGTCACATCTACTTACAGTTATAAAGACTGTTTTCAGTAAGCCTAACCCTTAATTATCTCTCAAATCAACAGAGAAGCAATTACAAAGAGGGTTTTGGTGAGCCTAACCCTTCATTATGTATCAAATCAACTGAAAGGCAATACAAAGAAGGGTTTCTGCAAGCCTTACCACTTATTACATAACAAATCAACAGATACAATACACAAAGACGGGTTTCGGTGAGCCTATGATCTTTAAATATGAATAAAATCAACAGATATGCTATACAAACAAATGGCAAATGAAACTAGCCAGGGAACGAAAAGATTTTATGGACATTTTGTAAATTACCTCTTTTTCTAGCAGTTTCGAGGTGCTTTCTCTCTCTCGTTCAGATTCGGACAACGCTCCTCTAAGGGAAACCACCTGCTGCTGTAGGAGAACCACCTCTTCCTCAGCCATCATCTTGACAAATAAGTTGTCCTTCCGGCATTTATCGATCTCAGTCTGCAATCGACTGACCTGAAAAAACAAGAAGATGACTTGTGCACAAAGCAGTTCATATAGCTACTAAATTAATCTGAGCAAAGTTTGAAACGTTAGTTGTATTCTTGGGAAGGACAAAACCTGTCTATCCATCCTCCGAATCTGCAGGTAATAAAAATGCTGCAGGAAGCGTCAACGGTATTTGATCCCCCTGAATAATCTACCTAACAAAATCACAACTAAAAATCTCTCCCCCAGACCTTGGCAGCCAGTCTTTGCCAAGGTAACTCACTGCGGTTGCCTTGCCAAAGACTGTTTATCTCATTCTCTGCAGTATAAACTGGATAATCAGTTCTTGACATAATGATAGCTCTGATTAACTGTTTTAACAGTTTTGTGACTAAGTTGGACAGAGATGGTGTTAAACATGTAACTTGATCAATGCTACAGATGACATACCTCATCTTGCTGTATAGGGTGGTCAATATTAATTTAATCAAAAACTGACTTTGTTAGAGTCTGTTGGCAGATGGAAATGTTAAATGGTGATGCCCGGGAGCAGGATGGTGTGGATAATCACTATATTATCACTAAATGGTTGAACCTATTGGAGGGAACTTAATCGGCCTGTTAAAGCCAGCGTTCTTCCACGAGGGTCAGAAGGACGAGATTACGATGAGCCTCAAACCCAAATCAATCCAAATCAATTGGACGTACTATTAGGCGACTTGAGATCGCAAGGAATCGCATCGTATTCTGTCGAGTTGCAGCCTTTCTATCGGACACTAACAGGAATTGTAAGCAACAACCACAGACCCCCCCCCCCGGGCAAGAACGATCAAAACAAATCAAACAGAATTCGTTCGTACCGTCTTATTGTAAGTCTCTTTGATCTTTGTGACCTTCCAGTTGGCGAGTGCTTTCATTTTCAGCACCAGACCACTCATCTCGGCGTTCTCTCGTCTCATCTCCTGTAAAGATCTAGCTCTCTTCATGTTGATGTCCATAGCCTCGTCAGCTGAAAAAAAGTTACGAGGATCAATTGCGGCAAGAGCGGCAATTCATGGAGGATGAGTGATTTCCAACTCGGAGTGCAACGCAACTTTTGGTCGATTCGATGAGAGAAGAAGATTGAATTAATGAACACTTTATTATGCAGAGCTTGGCCCCTTTAAGTCCCTTCGTAGACTTTATTTCATCTATTCCTTTTTGGCTTGATTTTGATGAAACACAAATTTTGATAAAATTTAAATAACTGTAACTGTGAATACCGTCACGACAACATATGAAAAACAAAGAAAGCCTCTCCCATGCATTGACTTTACGATTCTGCGAATCGCACGTTGAAAAACCCTTGCAAAGTTAAGCAATTTTATGTACAGACTTTTATGCTATAGCACCATTTTCAACATTTTATTTTGGGAAGGACAAATCTGTCTATCCACCCTCCTCTATTTCTGCAAGTGACAAGGGAATTGATTTCCCTGAATAAACTGCATAACTGTCACAATTGGCCTTGGCAGACAGTCTTTGCCAAGGCAACTCACTGGTCAAGTATATCCACGATTTTTAATGACTGCTTTCTCTGCAGTACAGAATAAACTGGACAATCAATTCTTGACAAATTGATAGCATCTTTTTACAGGTTAATGAACAGTTATAACATTTTAAGACTAGAAATTGGACACACGTCATGTTGTTACAGAAGTTTACATTGAGTTATTTTGCTGTAAATTACCAATATAATTACCAATATTTATCTCCTCAGAATCTGACATTTTGAACTCAAACATTGTAACTTTTGGCCACCCCCAAAAAATATAATGCGAGCTATCATCTATGTCTCTGTGCCGTGTGCAAGATGGATGTCTAAAGAGGTCTACTTACCAGCTTGATTTCTAGTGCAAAGTGTACAGAAGACAGCGGTGTCCCCCGACCAGCTATCCTGGTCCACTGCACGGCAGCAACAGCCACCTCCCTCAAGTCATGAGCCGATGCATTTAAAACTCGTCAACGAATCAAACGTTGTTTAAACGCAAAACATTCCGCGTTCGATGCTTGTCATTTCGACGTTATAGTTATTTTCGCACTTTCTCAAACGGCAAATTTCAACCCCAAAAAAATTAGACGCGTCTTACGGGACAGCCTTCCGAGACCAAACTGCAACCATTACTTGGAACGGATCGAACTTACAGCTGGATCCCGCTGACCGTGCCTTGTAACGACTCAGCCCCTCTGCCGATTCCTCTCTCACCTCAGCCACGATGGCGTAGCACTCGTCGTAAAGGCCCTTCCTGTCGTGCGAGAAACAAAACGGCTCAGCTCGTCGAGACTAATCTCTGGAATCCAGAAGCAACAGTCTGCATTATGCTTATTCTTGGAGAAGGACGAATCTAGATCGG
>JAODAG010335236.1:0-10495 GCA_027574785.1 Orphnurgus asper
CAAAGACTCTGATACGTATCGTAGTTAACGTTTGATGTAGAACGGGATATTTAATTTTTCTCTACACATTGGTACAGGTTTCAATGAGTTTTAAGGAACCTGGACGTCGCCGGGGTTATTGGCGGGGGTATCCTTGAACAGAGCTTTAAATTTAAGAACTTTAAATTCAGCCCTGCCTACTCTTTTTTCTTTTATATACCATCTCATTTATTGTTCTTTCATTAAAGTCATACATAAGTGTAACGTAATGCAATCATTCCGAATGTACAATATCATTTATAAAGAATAATTTAACATCATTAATTTAGTGAAAGTTGGTGTTTGAACACTTCTTGAAATTGCAAGGAACGAAAAACATCATCTTTTTTCTTTAAAATACAATACTCGATAACCAGATAACCATTGAACTTGAAATGAAATGCAGAGGCATCAGGCTTTTTCTCATTAACTTTACAATTGAAAATAAAATTCTTGGCATAGAGTATGTAGAAATTGATAGGGTGTTTTATGTCAATCATGTATTCTAAGGATAATTTAAAATTGTCTAATCTGCATATGTACAACACCAAAATAAATGTTATACTACTCTATTAATAATTATTGTAACAAACTTTTGTCTACATGTTTTTTTTGTGCAAGCCATTTTCAGCGAAGTTAGTATAGGGATATGAAAATGTTATCTACTAACAAATATCCATGCCAAATCGCATAAACTGTCGTGAAGATGAGTTTAATATTTTAAGAAATTTTACATGAAGCCCTGCCCACTCATTAACATGCACACCAAACAATATCAGCATCATAACCAGAAGACATCTTTCTTGAGTTATATGCTTTATAGCTCGGGTCATAAACATATATATGCACATACAAAGCCATATACACACATCAACTTCACCACAGTTCCTGAGCCCATTGGAACCAAACCAATAATTCAATGTTATGTGACCACTTTTGGACTGTCTAGCATATTTGGACGATTTTGGGCACTATGATGGTTGCCGAAATATTTTGTACTTTGTACACAATATATCTAAAAATTAATTGTTGGCCCACAGACAACAGAAGGTCCACATTCAAAAATATGTGACTCCAGGGAATTAGCACTGACTCATTGGTCCAACAACTCCCATCTTCATATCTTGTTCCTGATTGCTCAAAAAAAATTGTTGCAAATTAAATCATTTTATTTAAAAAACAGATGGCTGGATAATCTGCGATGCCATGAAGGAATCACACCACAAATTGTTTTTGTTTTTCTTTTATAATTGAAAGGCTTTGCCTAACCCTGGAAAATGACACAAGGCTTACGGTAGTTTGCAGACACTGACGAAGTTTTGCTACATTTTGTGCACAACACTTAACAACTCAATGGAAAAAAAAAACAAAGGCTATTAAAATGAGCAGTTCCTACAAGTCATACGTTATTGTGAAATCAGCTTCAGCAACGGGAAGGTATGAAGATGGTAGGTGGTCCACACATGTATTTTATGAATTGAAAACTTGGTAGTTTGCCTTTAAGGTTCTGCATATTTGTTACATAATAGACGGAATAGTACTGACTAATGGTTAATTCTGGATTCCACACGATCAACGAAGGATGACTTGATAGGTGTTTCTTGAAGTCTTCTCTGGAACTATTTTGGAATTACGGCAAAGAACAATATATATACAACAATGGTTCTAAACTATCAAATTAAGATGGCTGGGAAGGCTTTGCAGCTTGGAATGGCTTCTCCATGTGGACTCCTCAACCTCTTCGGTAACAAGAACCTTCTTTGATCACGGAGAATGACACCTAACTGGGATGTTCTCTTAACATATTCTGCCTCTTCTCATCTCTCCCTGTGTCTATAAATCTTTCGACACCATTTAAAAAAAATTGCCGAGCTGTCAAATCATCCCTCCAATTATGACGTCAGTTTCACTCATCGACACATGCGTTGCCTCTTAATGGATACCGCTTTTGTTAGTACGCGCTACCACGGATATTCATGTGTAAAAACGTCATGGGACGACGGTCTTTCGATGCACTTTCTAGTACGACTGAATTTTACAAAATAATATTAATTAGCTACTGACATAGCTATTGGCTGGTAAAGCAACAGTTAGTGCAGAGCCTGTCAATCTCCTCTAAATAGGCAAGACTTTTGGCACATGTGATCATGTGTAGTGTTTGTATTGTTAAATTAAGGACGGCCCATGCTGAATAAAGGTGGGGGCATGTCTTCCAACAGAGTCATGTTCTTTCAAAGACATCAAAGGTTTTCCACTAATGTCATGTTTAAAATATCTCTCTCCTTCAAACTGGTCAAAAACCTGTCTGGTCTGGTGCTAGCTGAGGTTGACCATCTTTGATTAATATTACAAAATTATCACCTCTTTTTCAAGATGATATCTACATCTGCTATGTGGTCGTAAGAAGGCTCTGCATTTTGCTGCCAGAGTTCAACCGGAACTTCTTTCAATTTCTCAGAGTTGAAGATGTGAAAAGCCAGATCATTGAATATGTCTCTGTGTTCAAAGCTGTTCTTGACTCGTTCTTCTGATGTAAAAGACAATATCTGGAATAAATGCGATCAAGGAAGCCAAATAATGAATAATTTTTCTTCTCCGTTCCCGTTTCATGTATTTGTTTAGCTACCGGCTGCTATCCCAAACCAGTATGCAGAACGACATTGAGGTTCCGATATTCTTACCTACAAAGGTATCTCGTAATAGATGTTCACGACAAAAGGTTCATAACCTTCCCCCCCCCCCACCATCCTGGTTTCCACTGGTCTCCTTTAACTTTTTTTCATCCGAGGTTGGAAAATCGATAATCCTAGAATTTGTTGCAAACTAGCACCCATCATAAATAGGAGGATAATTCATTATTTCGAAAAATTAAAGTGTCAAAAGTTTGGGTATCTTTTTTACCTCACTAGTGTAGGTGGGTCATCTCAGTTGCTGTTTGACAGCTATGCCCTACATCCAGGAAAAAGAAATGGGATTTTTCAACATACTGTGCTACTCACCTGCCAGAAGATAGGGTGAGGAAATGGATACGTTTCTTTTGCAACGGTTTTAATTAATGTGTGACCCTTGATAATTTCAATGAAATCGACTGTTTGCACGACATGGATGTGTCTTGTTGCATATCATCATAGTTGTGCCAAAGACAACAACAACTGCACTTCCTACACGAGGATATCAATCTTTGAAGAATTTTATTGTTTACGTCCGGCCCACTCATCATCGTGCACGCTAACTACGACGCAAAACGACAGGGAGCGTCGCCTCATGACGGAGAACCTACATCCCAAGTTAAAGTCCCCATCTTGAGGTAGCACTAGATATACTGCATGAATAGTGGATCAAATTATTGCATTATTGCCAAATTCAAAGAAACTTGGACCTATAGTTTGGGAGATATTGACATTTTAAGAAATTTATGTTAAGCTCCTGTGTCCAATCATTAATATTTTAAGCTGGCTAGACCAAAAACAGTAGGGATCATCTACTCGCCATGAACAATGTGTATACCATGCATGTATGACATCATTACTACATGACTTAGTAGTGCCATGTGAGGTCACTAACGAATGTCATGTGATACCGTTGCAATATCTCAGTATTGCTGCTATGGCAGACTTACTACAGTATTTTGACACCGTTCATCAGGGTTTGAGAAACGATAATCCCAAAACAAAAGTATTTCAAGGATACACTGGCAATATAGAAAGTATCTGACATCAATTTAGCTTCAGTAACTCTGCCAAAAAAAATGGAAAGAAGATTATATATACAGACATGACCGAAGAGAGAAATTGACAGACTGAAGACTGATACACAACCGAAGTCGATCTACGGTATGGTTATAAATCTGCGTATTTCTGAGAATATTAACGTTGTGTTCCACGAAATATCTCAATGACACTTGAATGGGAGGAACAGGGGGCTCGCTCCTAATGCTTGGCAGATGTTGTAGTAGCTAATTTTGAAAGAGATATTTTCCACACGGTTACTTAATAGCTCCAGATATCATTGTTTTTTGCAAATTGGGCCGTCATTCTGGCAATGAACACCTTGATACTCAAGTTTACGAAAGCAACTAAAGATGGCAGTATACAGTGCTAGCACTGACTGCCAGCAGCTTTTGTAATTCTTTATAAATGAACTGAACTGCTGTGTTGTCCTTGAAATGTGATACATGTGGAATGTTTGTCATGATTGCCAACTTATCAAAATTAAAGAAAAGGCAGAAAACCTTGAACAAATTTTTTTGACCATTTTGTTGTACGGGAAAATGGTTGTACGATAAAGATGACAAAGAATTTAAAGAAAATAAACAAAAGAGTTTTCCAGCTCATCTGCTGAACAGTAGGATGTTACCACTTTGTTGTGTTGCCAGGTACTTCCAAACAGAACTACTGCAGCTATTGGAACGGGGTTTTCACCGTGCGATTTAGATTTAAATGACAAATAATATTACCAAATTTGGCAGTCGGAATATGTTGAAGCTTTGGTCTGGCCTTTGAGGGCATGATAGTGGGCCAGACCAAAACATATGATGGGTCCTACATAAGCAACATTGTATAACTTTCAAAGCAATTTGATGGCTTGTACTTCCATGCCATATCATGGTTTGAAGTTTGTATGATCTTCCAAATCCATTAGACTCTTGTTTCATACACATTAAACCAGAACAAGTTATTTTATTGAACAAGTTCAATTGACCTAAATGCATATTCTGGATTCCAGGACTAGACCTATAGCGTGTTGGCAGAAAACTCTAAATCATTAGGGAATACCATGTTCCGATAGCTGATTCGATTATTGAATTCTTTTTAATTGGGAGAATGATGAGTTGCCAGATGATGTCGCACTCTGATGGGTTGCCAGAGACACTGTACATTTGTCAGAGTGCGACATCATACCGGCAAAATGAGCTGGAAATTCTTTTGGTTTTCCTTATAAATTATCATCCCATTTTAATGAAATAATTTTAAACCCCTTGTTAAATGGTCTTTTATATTTTCTTTACATTTATATTTTCTTTAAAGTTAAAAAGGAAAAGCAAATGGAATGTTTCACAGCTGTTGTATCACATTTCAAGGACAATAATAAAGTTAAATAATAAAGAACTACAAATTGCTTCTGACAGTCATTATGCCTATGACAATGCTGTATACTGCCCTCTAAAGTGTTGTTTTTCTTAGACTATCAGAGGTGTTTTGCCAGATAGCTATTTTCAAACAATGATATCTGGAGTTAGTAACAAGATAACAAGACAGGGGTTTCACATAACATGTGTGGAAAGTTTTAACTTAACCTATTCCGAAATAGCCGGATTTGAATCCAGGACCATGGCTTTACCTTTCCTGGAAAGAAGCGAAGCTGTTCCCGAGGATGATTAGATTGTGTAGGCTAGTCTCCCAGTTGGCCCACAGAAGGTTGTTGTAGAGAGGTTTGCCGCAATGAGGCATGAACAGCAACGTTGGCTCCCGACATACTCTCTTTCCCTCCTGGAACGAGGAAGATTAAAGATTACTACCGATAAGATACCATTGAGGACATTGACCAAAGATGTTTACAAGATGAAAATATGAAAAAAATGAAAGAAAAAAAATAGGTAGATCAATTATTTTGGATAATGTACAGTATCACTAATAGAGGGAGATCTGTAAAATGTAGACAAGTAATTCAAGGGAAACAAAATGCTGAAATTTAAAAAAAATTATATACTAGAGTGCAAAAGTGACATGTAAATAAATATTTGAATCTGCAATTACGGATTACCAATCTGTAATTACGGATTACCAATCCGTCATACATAATTAAAAAGACAAAGGTAATTCAATGTGTACATGGCAGATTATTGCACTTATTATCTTCATTTTTAATTGAAATGGATTAAGTTCAACATTTTATATCTCTCCAACAGAAGACATGAAGATTAAGATTTGTAATTCTGTCACATGTGCATTTCAAAAGAGGATAACAGGGTTTCATCATCTATATGACCTTAATATAATTACCCTTGCAGCTACACAGCAATGTGTTTACGGTGGACTGAAACACAAGAAAAATTCCAATTGATTGAGTGGTATTAAAAACTTGGGGTATGTTACACTTGATGAGGAGCATCAATTCTACCTCATTTTCTTTGATGATAGAGAGGCCCAGCTCAGATTTCAGAAAGATTATCTCTGACTTGGTGAACCTTGGATCATAACAGAAGCACTTGGCATGAGGAACCTGCAAAACAATAATAAAGGGGGTGGATTGGTCCAGATTTCAAGAAAAGTGTAGGGAGTGCCAAGCAGGAATATATCTCCCTTTTCCATGAGGGGGGGGGGGGGCACTGATGTTCTATGATGTGTAGAGAGTCATGGCAATCATTCTTTGTTCAGGTATTTAACGTTATCAAATTATAATTATCATAATAATAGCCACTGGTGTAGCTACAGGGGAGGTTGGGGGATGGGAAATCTCAGAAAAAAGTTGGATGGCTCCCAAAAAAGATAATAATCTGAGCAAGTTGAACTATAAGCTTTGGGAATTAGCCTGTGTGAACGTCTGTTTTTGGAAAAGTTTTATCATATGTTTGCAAGATGATGCTGAACAGCCACACACCGTGATGTTGATGATGTTTCTCTTTTGTTTTATGTGGAGGGGGGATCAGTTCTAACTGCTTGAACTTTCCACCACTGCAATGACACATTCTAACAAAGGTCCTAGAATCGTAAATAATCAAACCTACTAGAATATTTCCTAGCAGACTTAGTCACTACTCACATATTGTTACTACATCTTGACGGTTCCAAGGTATTTTATCATGTTTTTACGAGTAAGGATGAAACACTACAGTGTTGAATAGTCACACAACTTGACAATGATGTTTCTCTTTTGTTTTTGTGGAGTGCTTAATAATACTGCAATAATACCTGCTAACAAATAATCATACCTACTAGAATCACAATTGCGACATCATTGTCACTCATACGTTAATGCATATTAACGGTTCCAAGGTATTTTATCATATCTTTACAAGATACAACTTGACCATGATGTTTCTCTGTTCTTTTTTTGTGGAGGAAGCAGAACTGCTCGAACTACTCATCACTGGAATAATAACAAAGATGGTAGAAACACAAATAATCATACCTACTTGAATAAGGTTACTCAATAGGAGCAGAAATCCCAGCTGATATCTGGCGATGACGCAACTTGAAAAGTTGCCGAGACCATAACAGACGATGGATGTTATGACCTCATTTTTCCTTGGTGCTGACTCAGGCATTGGGCCTAGATGCTCCAGAAACTCCAGAGGCAAGCAATGACTTGTGTTCATCTCATCGTCACCTTTTATCTCCTCTGATTTAATCTGATTTACGATGACAGGGTCGGACTCGAGCTTCTCTTGCACACTTTTCCATGTTTCTAAGAAGAGCAAGGAGTCCACCTGATAGGTTACTGTAGCCATGCTAGTCGGCACCCATGCCTGCCCGACCAGCACTTGTTCCCCCAAGGACAAAATTAGGATAAGTGTTCACATGAGCTCCGGAAATATGTAGATCCTTTGTTAGCACAGCACTTGTTTACATGTTGTTGACAAGCACAGTAGTAACTTATTGAATAGCCAATATACTCGTTTGTAGATAATTATCTCTGCTATTACACAATGCATCAAAACAAGTAAGCTGATCACTTAGACAGATTTTAGCTATTAGAGGGATAAGCTGGGAGAATGATTAACGAGTTGTTAGTATAGTTAATGGTCTGTAAGAATGATTGAATAATGAGCATTGAGAATGATAACATTGCTGGGAGACGAAGTTGTGAAAATGACTAATGAACTGTGAGAATGACTAATGAGCTATGAATATGATTTATGAACTGAGAATGATTATCATGAGCTTTGAGAATGATCAAGCAGTTGTGAATATGATTAATGAGCTTATTATTACTTTTATATATTGATCGTTGACCAATCAAAATTTAGAGCATCCAGAGTGATAATTCCGTTGGAGGTGGCCTCCACATACATTCATGTTACTGAACAGCCATCAAAGATAAAACTTAGATAAACTTACCTTTAAAGTCACGGTTAAAATAGCTTGCTTTCAAATCTTGCCTGAGAAAGCAAACAGCAAGAATTGACATCAGAAGGTGATTACAATAACTTCTTTATCATGGATATTCCCACTGTAAATTCCTGACTAGGATACTACTACTACTACTAGTACTAGAAATAAGGATCATGAAATGGATACACACATAAAATATTCTGATGCCCTGCACCATTTTTAGAAGGCTCATTTTATAATTTAAATTATGCAAATTTTAACAAATGCATATAAATTTTTTAATTTGGCATTTTTTGTTGTTGTAAGAAATGCTTATTCTAATCTTTATAGTAAACAGCTTTTCGGCAAATAATATTTGTTTTACATTTGCCGTCATAATATTTGTTGAACTTTTGCAAGTATTTTTTTAAAGAAATGCTTGTTCAAATATTTTATAAAAGTCCTTTTTTGTCAAATACTTTGTTTTAAATTTGCCATCATATTTGTTGAAATCATGGCATATTTTTGCCGCACCTAATAATGTTAGATGCTCCACAGTTGGAAAAAAACAGGTGCCTTTGGCTCCCTGCTGTTACATCTGCCAGGAAAAACTAGTCAGGGGTGTCAGTGCTATTTATCTTGTTGAAATTCAAGGCCGGGAGGATCTGCTGGTCTCATCTTCAGCCTCACTCTATTTGCTGCCCTCACAGGATGGTCTAGTTCCGCTATACCTTTCCCTTTGACCTTTCCTTCTTTGTATATACACCCTTCCGACGATGAATAACTGTGGTAGAATAGCGGTTGCTTTGTGCACTGCCAGACGGTTGCCATTGTTCTTCGCCATTTGACAATGTATGTGTATATCCTCTGGTGTCCACTAGGAGACCCAGCTCCCATGCTTCGTACCAGAGGCTACTATCTCATAACAGCCCTCGAAAGGTGATCGTCTATAGTATCCCCAACTGCTTCATCGGCGATAGAGGACTCATGACAACCTCGGGAATGGCATAAGGTGTCAATCTCGTGCTCTTGTGTACAGGAACGAGGTCAATTTCTCCTCAAGCCAAACGCCTCATACACGACCACATGATGCCAGTCTCATTCTCCACTGCGTTGACATAATCTTCTTAGGAGAAGACGGTGTCACACATCACTGCTGCCATAGTTTACAGCTATCGCACTGTACTTACTGTACTTACTTAAAAACATGTGTTACACTGTAAAAATATTACATGATAACGTATTAGTTTTTATTAACATATGAATGTTCTTTGACATGATAATCGAGAAAAAATGGCCTTAATATACCAACTCAGCGGTTTGTAAGGTGTGTATAATTTTACTGTTAATGACTTACTGCCAGAATTGATTTTCAGGACAGGATTACATCTTTTAGACTTAAAGTTAGCCAGTGCTCAGTATCTTATTTCAATTTTTCATGAGAACATTTTTGGGGGTGAACTGCCGGGCAGGGGATAACTGGCAATGGGGCGAAAATACCTGTTACCGTTGGCACTAGCCTACCGATATCCCTGGCCTAACTTGCATACTTATTTATGTATCCTATGTTTTAATGTGGTCTTTCTTGAAGTATACACCCAAAATTATGAATGATCATTATTCATTCTCAAATTATATGACTTCTGACCGCGTACTCATATCAGTCTCTGCTGCCTAGTGTAAGCATGTGAAGTATATATTCAGCCATTTCATCTGACCACATAACTTAACCTTTTCAAAATAACGCGTAGGCTGCGTAATTGCATGGTAATCTGCAGAGAGTTTGCGATTGACCTTTTATTTCCCAACTGCGATGGTGGACTCAGTTGTTACGCACGAGACGCACTCAGCAATTGAGAAAGACCTGTTCTTATGTTATTTGTTAAATTTCAGGCAACGCCTCCTCTCAATGGATGCACGCAATACATTGGGCCTGTTATTTCTCGATCGCCGCAAGCACTGCGAAGCCATTAAAACGGGGTTTTCTACAATTACTCCCAATTGCAATTAGTGTACACTACTACTACTACTACAAATATAGGCTAAAGCCTAATGTGATACTGATAGCGTGTATAAAAAACTAACGGGGTAGAGAAATTGGGAATAGGCATCTAAATCAAAAGACTAAAATAGGTCTGTATAGGTACGAGTACTAGTAGTTTAGTTTAGTTTATTAAGGGGTTAGGAAGCCTCATTGCATGTAGAAACCCCTGTGCAGGTTGTGATGGTTGATGCAGGCTGGTAGCAGTAATGGTTTTAATTAAGAAAACCCTCCCAAGAATGAACCTAGCTGGGATCTAAACCAAACAAACGGCAGCATATGCCACGGCTTCAGAAGCCAAACAGTGACCAACTTCTCAGCCCCAGTATTTCGATTGGACTGCTAAGGCTAAAGATCATTGGGCGGGTGTAGTGCCACATAAAGTGTAGCGCATGGCTCTGTT
>JAODAG010335258.1:0-10493 GCA_027574785.1 Orphnurgus asper
ATTTGCTTGGGGGGGTGGGGGGGGGAAATTCACGCAGCGCTAGTTCGTGTTATATTTTAAACACTGGTTACACAGCTTAGAGTCTGTAGAATATGTATTACTGTCGCCTGGCAGGTCGGCAAGCATCAACGCGACAAATCGCTGCAGCGCGTACCCATTTTACTGGGTATGTAAACTGCCAATTATGAATAAGTAAAATAGCCAAAAGCTACAACTCATAGAGATGCGATTACAGCCGGTGGGTGTATGTGCCTTACGTACAGTACCGCATAGTGCACCTTCGTTGAACTACGCACGGGTTTTTTTTTGTTTCTTCATCGACCGCAGATGGAGAAATGGTGCCCGTCGCCGTCGGGATGAAGAACGTATCCAGCCAGGAGCATCGAGAGGCGAGCAAAGGGGGGAAAGGACTGAAGCGGAAGACGGCAAAAGAGGACCTCCCCGTCAAGAAAATTAGGAGGATAAATGTTCCGCCGAAGAAGAAACAGACCTTCTTTGATGAGAAAGACCAGTTGGCTCGGATGAGGATGAAGTCGAGACGTGCCTCGTGGACGTCGAAAGAAGACAACTTCGTAAGGACCACGCCTCGCGGCTTTCCATACCTCAGTCCGGCATCTCACTGATGGGCAAAAAAAAGCCATTTCTTACATCTCAGAGTCCCCTTAATGGCTGGTATATACCACTCTAACAAACTTGAGACATCCTTTCTAAAATCTTGCCCACAGCTATTGATTGAATATCAATGCTGCTCTTTCTTGGTCTTAACCCACAAACTTTGCATGTTTCCTCTAATACCTCACTGACAACTGTGGACTGTGGGTTTTATAAAATCCCACTTACACATCTGGGCTGTATGTTTTATTATGTTTCACTCTTCCATGCAACACCTCCTACATGTCTGGGCTGCATGTATAATGATGCTTCACTCTTCCATGCAACTCCTACATGTCTGGGCTGCATGTTTAATTATGTTTCACTCTTCCATTATTCTCCTACAGATCCTACTGTGCTTCATAGCTTCCACCATTCTGGACAAGAAAGTTAAACGAGCCTTTGTTTCATGGAAGGACATTCGTAACATCATGCACGAACATGTTGAGGTATGCGAAAGAATAACTGTGACTGTCAATATCTGATATCCCCCGATGACCCACCAAAGTATATTACTTTCAATACTTCTTATCCCAATGACCCATCAAAAGTATGATATTATTAATGCTTCATTTGTTGTCTGAAGAGGTAGTGGGGTATGTTACCAGGAATACTTCTTCTTACATGTCGTTACTGTGATCTAAAACTGAATTGTATATTGCTATCCATCATAATGATTCTTATGTGCCGTACATTCATCTGGAAGGTATCGGATTATATTACGGTTCATGCCTCATTTGTGCCGATACGTAATCCTCATGTGCGATGCTTTCATCAGAAATGGATCAAAGTATGTTATTAACAATGCTCATTTGTGCCATACGGTCGTCTATAACAGGGTATGTTATTATTAATATTATTATTATTATTATTATCTTGATGCTTCATTTGTGCCAAATGGTCCATCATCTTAAACATGGAATCAGGGCATGCTAGGAGGCTTATGTTACAAACTTAACACGCGTGCTGTCATGTTTATTAACGTTTCAAATGAATTAATTAAATAATTGGACTTCAAACTCGCAAAGTTTCCGTTCACCAAATGATTGGGTCGCCTTCAAGTTTATACCACCGGCGGGACTAATCCTGTCTATTTTTGTAAGGTGTTGTTGATCACTTCAATCTTCATCAAACCTTAATCCCTGCAGATATCCAAGGACAAATCCTCCTTTGCCATATCTAAGAGGGCGGCCTACATCTTCAACTACCCTCAGACTCACGTCAACTACGCCACCTGCCTCACGGAGATCAAAGAGGACGAGGTACGGAGGTCTCCTCTCCTCGGGCGCCGGGGGGGGGGGGCTCAGAAATGCCACGACAGATAGGTCGAAGAAAATAAATGACAGCCTTTGACAAAGAATGAAACAAAATTTTATTTAGCAGGATTGGGTAGAGTTGGGTTAAAGGGGATAAGGGTTCTGAGAAGTACCATTATGTGTATACCATTATTTTTATGCCATCATTTTATATGATATCGTTTGAATGCCATTATTTGTATGCCATGATCTAGATGCCATTTCTTGTCATAGTTGTATACCACAAATTATATATGCCATTATTTGTATACCATATATGCCATTGCTTATGTCATTGTTGTTTTCCATTAAGTGTATATGCCATAATTTGTATGCCAACATATGACTGTTTCTAACAATTTCTGACAAATTTTCTTGATTGTTTGGTCACGATGGATGATGACTGAAATTGAACGTAAGTGATGCAGAGGGGAATAATCTTCTTATGTAATTCATCTGTTGATTACATAGTGCTCGTGTATTTCAATCAACATCCAGTGTCCATTTTTGTGATTCAGTGCTAACGATAATATGGAATTGTGTAATGTTACGTTAGATTATTTGTAACCTAGCTCTGTTACATAAATTAAAGAGTTGGGGCTCACCCTGTACCTGCTTTTTTGTATCTGTGTTTGCATGGTACCCCCCACATTGTAATCAGTAGTAAATTTTGTGCTTAATACTAGCTTTTTGAAATGGACTATATTGAGAAGAATGTTGTATTCTTTGGGTCACCAGGGAATTAATCTCTGATAATAATAATAATAAATATGTTGTTACAAAGTAGGTATATGATGTGATTGTTACCCAATTGTTAAATGTTAAATGTTTATTTTTTTCCTCCTAACCAGGAACTGATCTCTGATTTCATGTTCCGGGATCAGGACTACACCAAGACTGAAGTCTGCGTCAAAGAATATCAAGAATTTTTAGAACGGCTGAGAGAAAAATACAAGTATGCCACCCCCCCACCCCCCTGCCCGCAAATTCTTGTTTATACTTACTGGGAAAGCTCTGTCCAGACTGCTCTGTAAATCGTTCAGTTGCTCAAAGGGGATGTTAATAATTTAGGCTATGACTCCATGTTGGAATACTTAGAGAGTATTATATCATGTTGATAGTATGAATGAAACTGAGACTGCTCACATCAGAATATTAAAGGGTAACTATGTTCTAATGTAGAGTATATGACTCCAGCTTAGAATACATACAGAGTATATATATATACCATATCAAGAGTATGAATGAAGCTGAACTGCTAACTAACATCAGTATGAAAGGCTATATTTAGTAATAACAAGAGTATGCTTCCAGTTTAGGTTCCTTTCAGCAGAGTATTACACCGTAATGAGAGTATGAGAAGAATTTGTTACCAGGATATACGCAATTTAACTCTTCGTTGTGTCTTTTCCAGGAAACAAGCCTCCGAGGACGTGGCCTGGCTCCGTGACCTCAGTCTCCGAGATGTCAGAACTAAATACAACATCCTTTTGGCCAACAAGATCAAAGACCCCAGGAGACAGAAACTCGCGAGGAAAAAGGAGGTGGAATCTCGGGAAGATGTGGTTGTTGCCATCGTGCAATCTCTTATCATGGTAAGAGAACTTAGCCGTGTATATTTTTGCAAACACTTTCGTTCAAGAAATAAATATCAACTTAAGTAGTCTAGTCTAGCTGCCTTTGAAGTGAAAAAGTGGGTCGTACGCAGAAATTAACGGTGGAAAGAATGTACATCGTCTGAAGCACAATTTTTATGTCGCACGTTATATCCCGAAATTTGGCTGCGATCGTTCCTGGGGGGGGGAATTATTTTAGAGTAAAAAAAATCAGAATATGCGAAACATCTCTGCGTCTTCTTGGTTAAAGGTTTGTCTCGAAAGTTGCCACGATTTTTATCAGAACGAAACCCCGGCCAGGGACGCGTCAACAAAATTTCAACGGCGATAATCGCCGCCTCCTCATTCGGCTGAGCTTTACGTTATATCTGAAAGCTGATAAAAGCAAAACCTAGACCTCACTTCTACCAACGGGACCGCAAGACTGATACCCGAGCCGGTCAAAACAGTTTTGTGAATAAGCCGGGGGACAACTCTCGACGAAACGAGTGTGTGCGGACCGACCCGAAAGAAACGTGTCAGATTGCGCGGGGGGGGTGAAAGGTCGTAACATTTCGTATTAACGACGCCTATGAAGCCGAGTTGGGGCAGCGGTTGTTCTCTCGACGAATCGCGATTCGAAGACCTAAGTAACAGTCAAGAAATATTAGAATCCGTTTCTTCTTTATTCGGGGTAAAAAAAAGTAACAGTCAAGAAATATTAGAATCCGTTTCTTCTTTATTCGGGGTAAAAAAAAAAACCAGAGACTGTCTCGCTGTATTTTCAACTACCATCGACGCGGCCTCCATAGTACGTACGGTCTAAATCTGGAGTACCGCCTAGGAGCGACCCAAGCCGAAAAAGATTCATGTTTCCCCCCCCCCCCTCATCGTCCCGCGCAGCAGAATGATGAAAGCAGAGTCGTCAGCATCGCCAAAGAGGGAAGCCAGACACCCTGACGGCCGTCATTTAATGGTGGGTGGATCGCTCTGCCGCTACCAAGCTGCAGGGGCGAAGTGCCGTTTTTGGGAAATCTTATAGTCTAACGACGGTACGCTTCGAAGTTTCGTTCTCCGTGGGGAGATGCCGAGGAGACTATACGTTTGGCGCATCTTTGAGTGTAACATGGATACATTGGGAGGTTGGGGGTTGTGACACTCCCCCCCCCCCCACCCATTCGTGTCCCACAAGTGTCCTTTTTGATGTTTGGAAGAAATCGTGACCCCCGTTAAGCTTTGCACCTGTTAATCATGGCCTGGCAGGTGGTGTTGGTAGCCAGTAGGTTCATGTCTTGGTCATGCTTACGTGTTTGTAGCTAGTAGGTACATGTCTTGGTCAATGCAGCTTTGTGGTTCAATTAGTAAAGTTAAATTTAACTATTAGACCAACTAAAAAGTGATTCCTTCAAATAGTAAATGTTGGTTTCTTTGTTATATATAAAAAAGACAGTCAATGTGGGTAATCGTTTTTGTTCTACACCGTCCGACCCGCAGGGAGCGCTTCACACGCAGGACTATGCCGGGTACGACCCGAGTGTCATGTTTTCCATCTTCAGCCAGTTTGACGAGAGACTTCTACAAATTGCGTTCTCATACCTCAGGGCAGTCGGCGTTTGTTCCAGATGGGTAAGAACCCCTCCCCCTCCCCCACCCCCGAGAAATCCAGGCGACAAACTCTCAAAAGATAATAAGATGATGTGTATTAATATTTATATGTGTAATGTATATATATATTGATATATTTATATGTCTATGTATGCATCACTGTGGTCTTATTCCCTTCTCTTTCAGAGGTATCTGAGAGATATGGCGTCTGTCTCGTTGAAGAGAGTCCTACCGCACGTCCCTCTGTCCTACCAGCTTTCCACGACCTACTATAAGTTCTTCACTTCCAAAATCTCCAAAGACGTCTCTGCGTCTGTCCTTGAATTCTACAAGTCGATGTCAGCCTCCGAGGACGGTGAGTATATAATCTCGGATTCACGCGTTGACCGCACCGTGGTCCAACGATCGACCCGTTCACTTTCCAAATGACGGCCTATTGTGGCTTATACCCATGACCGCACGGAGGAGGTTGAAGTGCCGACGTTATGTAACGTTCCGATTCTAGTGCGAGATTTACTGTTGTCGTGTGCAAGCTCTTGGGCGCGTCGTCTTTATACGGCAGCCGACCAAGCTTACGATACATTTGACGACATTCATCAAATCTACTTTATTTGACCAATCAGAGGGTCGTGTGAGGGTTAAAGTGGGTTGAGGTTAATACTAATTTTAAGTCTCTTTTTCCATGATGAAACTTTTCTAATAACTTGTTATAACCACCAAAGATCTTACTCTGCTGTATACCAGAGTGTTCCATTAAATCTAAATCTCGTTTGACCTTCAACAAAAGTGGTTCATCTATTTATCTGAAAACAACTTGACCAGTTTTGATATCACCGTTAGTGCTTAAACTCAATGCTCTAATAATAACCAGTTCGGTTTCCAACATCTGTGGATCTGTAACTGAAGGCTTAATCACCTTTGGTCTCCAATATCTGTGGATCTGTAACTGAAAGAATAATCACCTTTAGTCTCCAACAACTGTGGCCCCTGTAAATCAAAAGTGAATCTTTTAATTTCCCACAACTGTAGATATGGAACTCAAAACGTCAATCACTTTTGGTCTCCAGCAACTGTGGTTCCTGTAACTCAAAACTTGCCACTACTCCTGCTCTTAAGCCTTTCTCATCCACTTTGACCTCCAACGACTGGGGCTCAAAACTGAGTCGCTTTTGATCTCCACAAACACAGACACGAGATATCGTATCGATATATTTAGGCAAAAATAACTTTCATCTCCTGACTCTTTGTCATGTGATCATGTCGTAGATCATGTGAACATTACGATGGACCCCTCTGGAGGATGTTGCGCGGTAACCCTGGCAACGTTGGCTATGGACCTGGTAAGATTTTTTATTTTTTTATTTCGATTGCTTAACATGCTACTTTTCTCTACAAAATGCGATATTTCGGCAACGATACAAAACACCTTGAGAAAAATCTACAGAGTATTGTCAGGGCACATTTGTTTTTGCGATCGCAGTGTGGCGACAATCGAAGATAGAAGGCCCTGGTCGAGAAGACTTTTTTTACATTGCACTACAAATGGTGCAACCTGGAGGTAGTGACTGAAATGACTCACTACACTATGAACCAATTCCATTATGTTAATATTAGACTAACCCTACAAAGCCGTGACTCACCGTCGTGGAGGTGAAAATGGTATCCTTTTGCAGCGTGACCTTTATGTGACCTGATTAATGATCATGTCTGCTATCGTTGAAAACTGAAATGTTGGCAAAAAAAAAATTATTGGGCTCTCGACGCTCTGAAATCTTTACCATGCAGCCGCTCTTGTTCTCATTCCAGGGAAGTCTGGAGGTGCTCGTACCAGATCAGATCATAATGTTCGAGAGCAACTCTTTGGAACTGGCGAGGACAGACGGGGGGAGTCGGCCCCCGGACGAAGATGAAGACGGAGATCAGGACGGTGATGAGGACGAAGAGGAGGAGGAGGAGGAGGAGGAGGAGGACGAGAACGATGGAGACGATGCGGAGCTGCTCCGCCTCCTGACCGACACCCAGGCCGAACTGACGCGGTACGACGTCTCGCCGTTGCCGCCGCCGAGGGGGGGCGCCGCCGAGGAGGGTCGAGGAATGGCGCTGGAGGACATCTTGGAGGGGAATGAGGTGGAAGTACAGATCGACGGACCGTCAGGGGAAGGAGGGGGCAAGCCGGCGGAGGCCGGTCCGCCTTCGGGAAGGAAAAGTCCGGAGGACGGTGGCGACGCCGTGGAAGGAGGGGACGGCGGGACGAGCCAGAAGCCGTCCGCCAGTCCCGCGGAGCAATTCAAGCTGCCGGTGGCGCACATGTCGACCAGGAGTAACCTGCTGCTCCTCCGGGGGCTGTTCGACAGCCGACGGCCCGGCTCCGTGGACCAACTGTCCATAAAAGACGACGTGGTGATCAACTCTTGCGACCTCAAGTTGAAGGTGGAGCCCGGCGCTCTTCGAAACCACCACCATCACGTAGGGGCGGAGGGAGGCTCTGAGCGCTCGGATTTCATGTTGGAGTTTCTGGAAGGCACTCACGAGCATAGCGAGCCCTTCGTCGCGTTTGGCTACCGTCGCCCTCTATCCTCGTGCCAGACGGGGGAGGAAAAGTGGTTGAAAGTCAAAGTGGTCGCGGACAGGGATAGAACGTGGCAGTCATTTAAGGAGAGGTAAATTTTAAAGTTTCAAAGTTTTTTTTTTTTTTTTTTTTTTAATCCCCCCCTGGGATTTTTGTATTGTAATTTACGGTTCCAAGAGTTAGGACTCGAGAAAATTTGACTCGGACCAGGTACTGAGGACTTGAGATTTGGATATATCAGGGTTGTGCTGTGATAAGTTCAATGACAGCAGGCATGTAGTCTCCAAAGCTGCCAGATTAAACACGGACTGGAGATTCAGACTAAAGCATTACGACTTCATAACCAGATACTGACTCACCACCGATGAGTCGCCTCTTGGTTAAGACTATATTATTATGACTCAAACTGGATACTGACTCAATTCACAACTGATGAGTCGGCTGTTGA
Organism: Orphnurgus asper; assembly: GCA_027574785.1. NCBI lineage: Eukaryota > Metazoa > Echinodermata > Holothuroidea > Elasipodida > Deimatidae > Orphnurgus > Orphnurgus asper. The sequence goes on from JAODAG010335258.1 coordinate 8,164, forward strand.
TTCAGACTATAGTATCATGACTCAGACCAGATACTTACTCAATCCACGACTGATGAATCAGCTCTTGATTCAGAAAATTATATTATGACTCGGACCAGATACTGACCCATTCCACGGCTGATGAGTCCGCTGTTGATTCAGACTATGGTATCATGACTCAGACCAGATACTTACTCAATCCATGACTGATAAATTAGTTTTTGATTCAAATGATAGCAATATGACTTAGACCAGATATTGACTCAATCCACAACTGATGAGTGGGCTTTAATTCAGACTAAAGCAATATGACAAGTACTGACTGAAGCCACAACAGATGAATCAGACGAAAACCATTCACACTAAAAGAATATGACTGTCTCAGTGTTGTCTCAAGCCACAATAACTGTTGAGTCAGTTTTTTTATTCAGATTATAGTATTATGACTCATACTAGATATTGACTAAGCCACAAAAACTGATGAGTCAAATTATGGTTTCAGACTAAAGCATTATAACTTGGACAAGTTACTGACTTAAGCCACAAAAACTGATGAGTCAACTTTCTTTTCAGACTACAGCATAATGACTCAGATCAGGTACTACTGTCTTGAGACTGTGGATATTCATGTCATGCATTAAATTCCACTAAAATAAGTCTTTGGTTAAAACTAATAATAATAATAGTCTCCATCCTTTCACTGCATTTTTAACTTTCTATGGCATTAAAGCCCTGCTCTGTTTTTGCTTCCATCACGACTAGATGCCAGTCCACCTCCGACCTCCGAGAACGGCTGGAGGACTTGGAGAAAGCCTACAGCTTTATTCATCAACGGGACTCTCTGGGAGTCACGGTTCCTGAATTGAAGAAAGCATTTCCTGATTGGAGGAAAGGTTTGGAAGTCACTATTATGCTGCTGAAGGAAGAAATGGTGAGTTTTATTCTAGAGACAAATTTTCAAGAAAGGTGTATTTTATTGGGGGGGGGGAGGGGTGTTGTATTTCTTCATTTTCTTCATTGTATAAAGAATTGTAGAGCCATTAGAAATATGAGGTGAAATGGGCATAAAGGAGCAGTGACATTGACACTTACACCTTCAATGTTGTCGCGAATGTTGTGTAAATTTAATGTGATCCTGATATGATTATGATAATAATAGGAGCTTTGTTATGATGGGTTTGTATTGTTCTGCTGTGCTTGTAGTTTTCTCCCTCTCTCTTAAACTCCTTGATCCCTCTCTCTTATACTCTTTGATCCCACTCTCTGATACTCTTTGACCCCTCTCTATGATACTCTTTGATCCCTCTCTCTTATACTCCTTGATCCCTCTCTCTTATTCTCTTTGATCCCTCTCTCGTATACTCCTTGATCCCTCTCTCTTATACTCTTTGATCCCTCTCTCTGTTGATCCCTCTCTCTTATACTCTTTGATCCATCTCTCTGATACTCTTTGATCCCTCTCTCTTATACTCTTTGATCCCTCTCTCTTATTCTCCTTGATCCCTCTCTCTGATACTCTTTGACCCCTCTCTCTGATACTCTTTGATCCCTCTCTCTTATTCTCCTTGATCCCTCTCTCTGATACTCTTTGATCCATCTCTCTGATACTCTTTGATCCCTCTCTCTTATACTCTTTGATCCCTCTCTCTTATTCTCCTTGATCCCTCTCTCTGATACTCTTTGACCCCTCTCTCTGATACTCTTTGATCCCTCTCTCTTATTCTCCTTGATCCCTCTCTCTGATACTCTTTGATCCATCTCTCTGATACTCTTTGATCCCTCTCTCTTATACTCTTTGATCCCTCTCTCTTATACTCCTTGATCCCTCTCTCTGATACTCTTTGATCCCTCTCTCTGATACTCCTTGATCCCTCTCTCTTATACTCCTTGATCCCTCTCTCTTATACTCTCTGATCCCTCTCTCTTATACTCTGTGACCCCTCTCTCATACTCTTTGACCCCTCTCTCATACTCTTTGACCCCTCTCTCATACTCTTTGACCCCTCTCTTATGCTCCTTGATCCCTCTCTCTGATACTCTTTGACCCCTCTCTCTGATACTCTTTGACCCCTCTCTCTCTTATACTCTTTGATCCCTCTCTCTGATACTCTTTGACCCCTCTCTCTCTTATACTCTTTGATCCCTCTCTCTGATACTCTTTGATCCCTCTCTCTCATACTCTTTGATCCTTCTCTCTTATACTCCTTGACCCCTCTCTCTTATAATACTCCTTGATCCCTCTCTCTTATACTCCTTTACCCCTCTCTCTTTTATTCTTTGACCCCTCTCTCTTATACTCTTTGACCCCTCTCTCTTATACTCTTTGACCCCTCTCTCTTATACTCTTTGAC
>JAODAG010335269.1:0-10493 GCA_027574785.1 Orphnurgus asper
TAAGAAGACCCTCTGAGTGGGATCTAAGCTTCTCTGAAGGTGGGTAGTAGTAAATGAATCACACAACCTGATTAGAAGACCCTCTGAGCAGGATCTAAGCTTCTCTGAAGGTGGGTAGTAGGAAATTACTCACCCAACCAGATTAGAAGACCTGAGTGGGATCTAAGATTCTCTTAATGTGGGTAGTAGTAAATTAATCACCCAACCAGATTAGAAGACCCTGTGAGTGGGATCTAATTAGAAGTAAATATCCCATTATAATCTTAACCAATAATGATGTCAAAGTCAGCATTTGAGGCTTTTAAGGAGTATTTTTGCAATGAAGCTCCGAACACAATCATTTTACAACGTATTACTGCTACTGTAGCTGAATGACCTTTGACACCATATCATTATAATCTCATTTATGGAGGTCTTGATTATGGTCACATTGTTGGGTCTTCACTTCAAAATTAAAACTGCTTGTCTCAAGCCCAACGAATAATACCAGTAACTTAAACTGTGATCGTGATATTGTCTGTAAACTTTTAAATGGCGATTATGGTGTGACATTTTCTGATTTTCGTTTTAGATGACTGCTTCGAGAGCGACTTCTCTCAAAGCTCCCTCGGCGTTCCCCTTAGCAACAGCTCCCTCGGCGTTCCCCTTAGCAACAGCTCCCTCGGAGTTTCCCTCAGCAACAGCTCCTCCAGCGAGGAAGACGCTCCCAGGATATCGTCAGCTCTTCTCTCTAATGCAAGGTGAGAGGGTCGAACACGTATTACATCGCATTTTGGCATCCGTGGTTACGGACGCTCCCATCGACCTGCACGATAGGTCTTGCCAGCCAGCGCTCGCATTCGTCGGGAATATCCGTTGCTCGGACGACCGCTTAGGGGTACCATGTCTGATGTATAGCTTCCAAGGCTCTGAGTGCAAGCATATCTACCTGGTTCATACAATGGTGTTTGTGCCGGGTAGAACAAATCTGACCCTGCAGGGTACTTGACACGCTTTGTGTCCACCCGGGTATCGGAACAATGATTTTACCATCCCTAAAAAGTTGACGTCCGTGGTCAAGAGTTAATGGCAGGATTTTATCGCAGGGATGGGGGGGAGGCAATAACAAACAAAAACCGATTTATGCAAACTGGAATTACATTTGTTATCCTGCAACGAAAATTGATTCCCCCTTTGGGGGAAAATATCTTCCTCCACCAATCGTACATGTTTCTCTTTCAATAAGTTTGTTTTTTTTATTTCTGGACTCGGGCAGCAAGCAAGAAATTTCTGTTTATATCAGTTTGAAAATATAAAATAATGAAACCCACCACGTTGTCCCCATTGTAAGTTTGTTGTTTCCACTGTGTCGTGGCATGTCCGGTCCTGTGATGAGTTGCTTATCATCGTGCCTGTGGCGTTTGATCATGCGGATCCCACACCTTCGTTTCCTTTGCGCAGATTCGGTTTCACTGCACCGGGGACGCCCAAATCTGGACCAAGAGGCAGCAGGCTGGCCCCGAGAAGCTCTTCGCCGATAGCTCGCTTCTCGCCCCAAAGGTATTTCCACGGTTATGATTAATTGATACACTCACGAGAGGAAAACTTCTACTCTACTTCTCTCTAACCTGTGTATATACTTGACTTGCAGTGTGTGTGAGCTGCCATGCATCAATACCATACTGCCCACAGCATATGCTAGCTCTATCTTTATTATCTTCATTTTCCTATTTTCTTTTTCCTATCTTCCTTTACCTTTCTTTCCTATATTTCTTATCTTCCTATCTTTCTTATCTTTATTTTTCCTATTATTCATATATTTATTTTTCCTATCTTTCTTCTCTCTGTTCCTATCTTGCTTATATTGTTTTCTTATGTTCCTTGTCCTATCTTTCTGATCTTTCTTTTCCTATCTTTCTTCTCTCTGTTCCTGTCTTATTGTCTTATTGTTTTCTTATCTACCGTTTCCTATCATTCTTTTTAATCGTTATTTCTCCATTCTTCCTGATCATTCTTTTTCGTATCTTTCTGATCTTTCTTGTTTCCTGTCTCTCTGATTATTGTTTTTCCTATTTTAACTTCTTTTTCCTATCTTTCTTTTACCTGTCTCTCTGATTTTTCTTTCATCCTATATTTCTGATCTTTCTCTTTTCCTACCTTTCTTCTATATCTCTTGCATGTTTTTTTCTACACGCCGGGTTGTATTCCGTTTGCTCGAACCGAGTTTCAAAACGAGTTTCCAATCTTATTCCGACTATCGATATAAACACTCGATATAAAGGCAAAGTGATGGTCCGTTCACCTAAACAACGCCCTCCTCCTTGCTCGCAGGCCTCTCCGGTTTGACGACAGCCCGAACGTCAGCTCTCCCAGGCCCCCGAAGGGGCGGACGCCGGCCCGCACGCCTTCCAAGATATCCAGCGTGGAGTCGAGTCTGGACGACGACAGCAGAGACAGTTCTCTCCAGCGTAGCATCGGACCCCGGACCTTGAACATGGTGAGCGGGGCGGGGATCGAATTGACCCTTGGTGCGTCGCACGTTGGTGGCACCACGATGGCAGATCAGTCTGACCTGTGATGTGGCCAGGTTTTATCTATGGTGGGTGTAACGGTGTACTGCATTAAAACAATGAACCCCACCAACACTCGGTGTACTCGGTGTAATAGTATTATATTCGGTATTATATAGTCACATATACTTCATGTGACTTTATTTCAACTAGTTAAAGAGTTTTGGCATTTCTACAACATACAGTAGGACATCCGTAAGAATCTGAAAGGAAAATACGAGCAGAAATAATTTAAAAGGGGGATTTGTAGGAATATAAATATCGAATAATGCTTCTATTGCATGAATATGATGTACACCTGTATTATTCAACACTGTATGTAAAGATCATGTTAAAATGTACTATTGAATGGAAATGATTTATTGTTTGAACTGTAATTATCATTAAAAAAGTACTATTGAATGTAAAAATGTACAATTGAAAAGATGAATAAAATTGGACAAAAAAAAAAAAAAAAAAAATTGGACATAATAGATAATAACTTAAACAGATGATTCCTTTGTGGTCCTTCCTGGAAGTGATTTGAAATACAAAACTAATTTTAATCGTTGACTTTTTAACGTTTGTTAAGAACTTTCCAATGCACTCACTGCTCTGGCGAACCAAATTATCACGAAACACTTCAACAGTTTCATGATAATTTGGGTTGAAATGAAATAACCGAATCACTGCAAAGCAGCTGCAGCACTGAACTGAACAGCTCGGCATTCCCCAACCTGAAATTGAGCCAGGCGGTTCTTTGGATTATGACGGTGGTGGCTCTCTCTTCTACCCGTGAATAAAATCATGCTTCTCACCCTTGTTGGTAGTGCTTATATACTAATTTGTAATATTTTTGACCATGCAATTAATGAATGGAATCTATATACTGTTTCTGCGCTCACGTTGCGAATTTTTTTACATCTTCCCCAGGATTTTGACGAAGCTGAGGACAGCCAATGAAAAAAACGGCCATCGCTTTGGAAGCTTATTGCACGTGGGCATTGCGACGTGATATTGTAATCTGTTATATAGCTCAAAATTCATACAATAAAAATTGTCAAGTGATTGACATTTGGCGCACCGTTGTTAAATACGGCCCGCGAAACGGTCCGTGAAAGTTTCCTGTCGTTGCCTTGATGGATATTTACTCCGTAATGTCGCATGAAGGGTTAACATAATTTTTGCGGAGGGAAACTTGTCGGTGTGCGTGGGTCGTCGTAAGCAAATTTGTGGGCATTACAAAATGAAGAAGACCATTCAAGGAGGAAAACTTACGTTTGTTTGATCAAGAATACGCGAGATTTTCTGATTTTCTTCAACGGAGGCGACCGAGGTCGTGAAAATATCCACGTTATATAAGCTAAACTAATTACATGTAACCAAAGAAGTTTTAAGGGGTGTGTTTATAACCGGAATAGTGAAACAGCGTTGCCTCCAACAATGCACATGGAATATCATCGAGGAACGGCTGCGTCCCGCGATACGCCCCAAAAATCGACAGTGCTGCCGTACAAAATGAGTATATATCATATTTTTGGTTCAGCCAGTTAAAACTGAACATATGCCAAATGGTCAAAATGTTTGCACCAATCCAAATGACGGCCATGCCTTTCTTTGTTTCAACATGAGTGAAAAGGATAAGAGGAAAAACGTCAGGGTTCAGTTACGGCAAATACAAAACAAAACTAATTCAAAACTAATAAAATGTCCGCTTAAGAGGAGGAGCTCATTGCAAAATATCACCATCGAAACACTTTGCTGCAGGGAGGGCGGACAATTCACATGTCAAAATGAGGCAAGCAAATTTGGGAAATATGTTACAGTGTTATATCCATTGACACAAGTTTCCACTAAATCTATTAAATCCATTAAAATTAGGTGTTGACAGTTTTGTTTGTCATAACGTAGTTTGCTGTTTATAAAACAAACTCTTGGCGCGGTTAAACTATTGCCATCGAATGGTTTCTGTCTTTCATTTATTAAGCTTTAGCAATGCTTGTATAGCTGGAAACTGTGCTTATACTGTTTACAGGAAAATTAACATGATGTTTGGCATGGTATGATTACATGTATTTGCTTGCTAGATCAAATTTGGAATATAGAATAGAATGCCATGTGTTTTGAGGGAAGTCATGGTGGAGCCTAACACTTTAAATATGTGTAGATATTCAGCCTAATTGCAGAGTTGTATCTTCCTGAATTTAATATCTGTTTCATGCACCCATATCCTACTGAACACATTAAATGTGTATTCAAATTCAGCCTAAGGTTAAAATTGCAGTCTGATCTGCCTGATGCAAGATTATTATTATCAGTATAACAGTTAAATCTATTAATATTAAATGCCATCTTTTATATTTAATTCCTTTGATCTTGCACAGCTTGCAACCTAAAGTTATAAAAACACAAACCCCCAAAAATAAAAAAAAGGTTATTTGATTTTGAAATGCATGTGGGGTTTTGAGGGTTTCATGGCTGTATATATATATATATATATATATATATATATGAGCCTAAGGGGCTTCCTATAACCCTAAACTCCCATTGCAGTGGGCAGTGAGTACTGTCTATGGGGGTATAACTTGGGCCATGTAACAAGTTGCATGGGCCCCGGTTAAATCGTGCACTCGATTATTGTTTACAGATTCCTCTGGTGTGATTATAATGAAACCGAAGTTATTCCTGATTTTGAGGTCAAATGTTATCCATCACAAGTAAAAATGACTCCTGAAGCCGCATCATGTTACAAAAGTTACTGATTTTGAGGTCGGGTCGTCGAGATTGGACGAGGTGGAATGGGTTGCAAAATTAGGAATCTCTGTGATTTCCCGTCGTCGTTGTTAAAACATTAAATAATTATAATTATTAAATTAGAAATTAATATGCTAGCAAATTGAGCTTCAGTATAATTGAGGCTTATATCAAAGCTACCTACTTCCAGGTAATAATGTTTTCAATACGTTTTTTGTTTGTAACATCCATTTCTCGACATTGTGTCCCAGTCAGTTGCTACTCACCCAACAGAGACAATGGTGGTATATCTGTCTTTTGTTTAACCTCCCCCCCCCCCTGGGCCCCTTGGCTTGCAGTTGCCTATGACAACCGATTATTCTGCTTCTTTGCAATCTCTTCATATGAGATGATGGTATTATTCTGTACTTCACAGCTTCTTTATATTAACGTGTTATGCTTCCCTTGAAATTTATCTTCCGATTTCACCATTTACATTTGTTTTAAGACTTGGTTGTTAAATTGTTCATGGCTTAACAGATTTAAGGCCCGTATGGAAATAAAAGTTCTGGGAAAATGTGACAACAGATTCGAGTTCTCTTTTGTTGTTCATACCTTTTTGTTTTTGTTTTCATTCTTTCATTTTAAAGTTTAATAAGTTGCCTCGAAACATTATTCACATTACTGTGACAGTCACCTTGTTGTCAAGAAGTTGGGAATATATTCAGTGATTTGTGTTCTTTCGCTGGGAGGAACTGAATGGCCACGGCTCGCTCGCTAGTAATGGTTAACGCGAACTAGTCTTAGTCACGGTGCAGCTGGCAGGAGTAAAGTTGATTGGAGATGGGGTGTACGGGAAGGGGGTATGAGCAGAGGCAAGGCTGGGGACCTATGCCCGTCAGCTGCCCAAGAAAAGTACAGCGCCATCCAGAAATGTTCGGTTCCCTCCTAAAATATGGGCCCCAATCCTGTGATATAATAGTCGGCAGGCTAGTATAACATGAAAAAGGAAAAGGTTTTGAACTAATTTTACTGCTAATGTTGCAAGATTAACAGCTACGATATACACCTACAATTTGCAGTTACAGATTAACAGCTACGATATACACCTACAATTTATACTTACGATTAACAACTACAATTTACACTTACGGTTAATAATTACGATTAACATCTACAGTTTACACTATGATTGACAGCTCGGTTCGATCCGTAGGCGTGATTTGAGTCAGCACCGTGCTGCTTTACACTGGTGGGTGAAGTCTTCCAGTTGGTGGATTTTCGGTTGCAGTGGATTTAATGGGTTCTTTGCGTCGAAATAACTTCGCTTCAGCTGCAATGCAGTGGTGATGAACAGGTTGCTCTCACTTCTCTCGGTCTTTGAGAAAGTGGCCAAAGGATCGAGGTTACACTCACGCCGTCCGGTCGGATGCCTGGGGACGTTAGATGGCGGTTCCGGGAGCAGAATGGGATGACAGTGGGTACATGCCTGCCTGGTAACTTCTGGACGCTGGTCGAAAGGAGAAGGCTTGTTCATCCACGATGACAACCTGTACAGGGGTTTCTACATGATATAAAATAATAACCTCTGCGGAGTAAGAATGAAAGAGTCACGTGGCAAGGAGGCTCGGCACCACTGTGACTCGGTTTTCCATAAAATAACTCCGAACTCAGAAGATCATGATCGGATGGTCTAGTATGTTTTCAGCCTGACACTCTACGATCACGATGTAGTCTGTTGGCGTTACCTAGTACGCAAACAGCTCAGCTACGGGACGAAGAAGCAACTAGTTAAACTTATAGCCGAGTCTTTCCCTGCGTACTATATTTACGGTCATGGTGTTCCGATTGCCCATGACTTGTCGCCACTGAGATACAGTGTCTGACCCTGCGGTACGGGCGAAAAGTGTCGCAGTTTAGTAGTCGGAGTAGTGGCAACTAGGCTAGGTCCTCAGTGGCGAATACAAGCAGGGATGTCACTAGGGTGTTTTTATTGAGGAGGGGGTGTAGAATCATAATTTTCGAAGTGGGCAGACGCCTCACATTAGTCTAAGCGTAGCTCGACCATCGGTTGGCGCAGAGCGTAGAAAGAAATTTTTTGACAAAAAATTCCCAGATGGCCGGAAAAATCACTTCCCAGCCTTCCAAGTTACATCTGACAAACTTTATTTTGCGACCTTATCAATTTCCACTTCCAAAAAATGGTAAATAATTTACTATGAACATTTCTGGGGGGGGGGGATTCCCCTGCTGCCAGGCCCCTCTGCCGTGCATGTGTACGGCCTTGGTTGGCACGTACATAGGCTAAAAATACCTCCTGGATCTCCGAAAATGACACATCCCAGGCCTTGCTTAGGCCCTTATTATTTTGTGGAAGGCCCTCATTTTTTGTATCGCCTTAGGCACAGTGCCTACTGACTGATGTGTCTATTGGGTACATTATATGGTTGCCTAACGTTAGGCCCATAAGCGTGGATCCTTCACCAAATGTGGGGCGGAATTTAAATATAGATTTGTGGCCAAGTTAATGCTTTGCGCAATATGCGTGGGGTCCTGGAAGCTAGTACGCACATTTGAAAGCTTTATAGGCTCCTGTGTGCCTATTTTATGTTTCCGATAGGCCAACATTCAGACAAATTGGGTTATCCCGCCAAACATGATTTTACCCCAAAGTATATTAACAACAAATCTCAGGATAACCATCCACGGTTTAGATTATAGCTAGCCTAATATGATTGGGGGCCGCGTGTGCATGGGGTGCTGAAATTCCGGGATGACTTCGAAAATTATGGGGAGAGAAAAAGAATGGGCCGTGACAACTTGGTTCCTCTACAACTTGCTGTTTACTGTGTCAAACTGGATAATTTTAGTTGGATTTTATCAGGGGTAAAATGAATATTTTTTTGGGGGGGGGTGGGACAGCCCCACACCCCCGGGCTCTAGCGACGTCCCTGGATACAAGTGATCACATTGCATTGCCAAGTGCATGGTGCTTTTCAACCCCCACGTACTACGTGGCACACTTTTTCGTCTCGGGTTATCTATCTGTCACACTTTCCGACCCTCCCCCAAGTTCGGATCGACGCCTATTCCTGCCGAATGAATTCCTGGGGTAGTATGGATTTGATCACGTCAGTTTTTATGGGTACTATAGGCCTCATACACTTGGTATGTTATCAGGAGACCCTATGATTACGGACTGACTGTAGTCAAGTTGAAGAGAGGTTCGGCACTCCATATTATGCACTATTTTGCTCTGGGAAATGTGCTTCAGAATAGCCGTAATACCCGGCCATCAAAGTCAACTAAGTTGAACCACAAACATTTTCTTCAGGCCCCGGCTAGGCTGCCCGCGGCATTCGTTCGTACGTCATGTTTGTCCTTATTACTAATAGCTGACGTACGCAGTGTGAAAAATTATCAGATCGGTCAACTAATGGTTGCATGAGTGTTACAACGTTGTTTAGCCGGGCTACGCTGACAAAGAAAAAAAAATAACTAGAAATTAAAGAAACTTCAATACCACATTATACTTTATACATATATTATATTTATACATATATTTTGATTTGTGCATTCCAACTTTCACTACTGCACGAATTATACTAGCTGTCTCATCTGAATTTGATGTTGAGTGAGTGTGTCCGTCGACGGAGATCTCAGTGGTGGCTCGGCTTTGCACATACAAAGAATGCGTAATTGGGCCTTCACTGTCTCGTGAGACTTTGCCAAAATTGGTTCGTATTTCACATTTCAGAGTATAATTACACCCGACATGTTTGGGGGGATAGGTGTAGGGCTCTTCAATTTGGCAAAATTTAGACGGTCCCGGGCCGCCGGTACTGACCAAGAATGTCTGACGGCCGCGGGCCGTGCATGGAGCCAAAAAAGGGTTAAGAACTGCTGGACTAGATATAAGTAGAGGATGATACATGAATCATCCATTTCTTTTAGGATTTAAACGTATGTATTGAACGTCATTTTCTTTTGAGATATAGTATGTCATTGCAAATGGCTAGTACACAAAAATTCGCAGTGCACATATACTAGTTTGCCTAACACTGACCACTCTTACACTTTACAGTAGTGAATTGCGGCGAACGTAACGTGAAACTGGGAAGTCAACAGAAGGCTACCTACCGATCGGGTTCAACTATTCGTTTTTTTGTTTAGGAGTTAATCATGCTCCGTGAACTCCGTCTTTCGTAACTTTTATACGAAGATCACCCAGGTAGGATCACTAAACTTATCGAATGTCGGTTAAATAACGATCGAATTTTAAGAGTCGCATTTTGGCAGTGGCGCAGAGACTTACCAAGCTTAGTAGTACTAGTAGTAGTACTGTACTACTTACTACTACTGTAGTTACTTAGCCTATCGTCTTTATGTCTAGCTACAAAGTTACAGATTAGTAAACGTTTCACCTTCATTCAAGATCGCATGTGAGAGTCTAGTGCAATTAACTTGCTAAGAGTTAAATTGTGCTGCATTGCGTGGGATCAATAAGCCGTATTGGTGGCATATGTTGCCGTTGTTTGTTTTTGAAGAGAAGGTTCTTTCTTCGATGCGTGTGTGTGATGAACTGATAATAGTACTATCATCGTTAGAGCTAGTTCTGCGAAATTTTCTACGATTTAGTTAAAATCAAACAGCTTGGATCTTTCTTTTCGAACATTTCTGTTAAAAGGTGAATATTCTTTGAGCAATCAGCTAAGTTCATGTATTAAGTAACACTTAGTACTAAATAGTAGGACAGGAACTTAATCTGTCCAGTATAAATCTGTTGCACTTTTTGTAGAGATGGTTTAAGCAAACTCCATTACTCCATTATCAATCCTAGTACTCTCTTATTTTCCCCTGGTGATCTTCTTTAACTGCTGGGAAGATTTTTGGCCAGCTGGTATCTTTCTCATATACTATACTAGTACTATTGAATGAACATTTCTGACTCAAGTATTGCCACATAGACAAGTTTGAGGTATGTATGTGCATGCTTCTAGTTCATATACCTCAAAAATAGGATACATACATGTATGTACAGTTTAACTGTAACTAAGCTAGTGTCTAACATGAAGTACATACCTGTATATAGGCCAGACTAAGGGGGTTGAGAAAGATCCTGTAGTAACTTGTCATGCTGCTGCATACATAATTTGACTATAGCAAACAACCTTCCTACTCCTAGCATGCGGAGTCTCATAAGTAGAACAAATGGGATGCATATATATATAT
>JAODAG010335291.1:0-10492 GCA_027574785.1 Orphnurgus asper
GATCTGGCCTATATATAAATCTTGATCAATTCAGATGAGATTTCCTGTTCGGCTAATTATTTCCCCTTCTTTGGAAATTTGGAAATTCATAATGTATATTTAGTACCGAAATAATGGTGTGTAATCATCATGGCGTACATTACTATATAGTACTGATATCATGGTGAATAATTAGTATTGCAATCCCGGTGTATAGTTAGTACCGTACTAAAGTCAGGGTGTCTAGTTAGTTCTGAAAACATGTAGTAGTTCGGCTGATACTAACACCGCGGTGGATAACTGATACTAGAATCACGGTGTATAGTTAGTACCGGTAGTAAAATCATTGTTAACATCATGTTGTATATTAGTACTGAATTCATGGTACAATGTAGTACTAACATCAATTCTAACATCATGTTGTATAGTTAGTACTAAATTCATGTTGTATAGTTACCGTAGTATACCAAAATATGGTATATAACCATGGCGAATAGATAGCACTAACACTGAAACTAATTATTACTAAGATCAACGCTAACATCTTGTTGTATTTGGTACTATTAGGCTATCATAGTCTTTACTGTTAATATTCCACAGTGTATGGTTAGGAATAACATCATGGTATTAAATTATATTAAAATCTGTACTAACGTCATGTTTTACAGTTAGTATTAATATCATGGTGTATAGTTATTACTAAGATCATGGCCATAGTTAGTACTAAATTCATGGTGTAAGGTTAGTACTAACATTGTCAAATTGTCAATATTTAATACTCTGTGTAATAGTTAGTACTTGAAATCATGGTGAAATCAACTGACTTCGTTTAATAATTTTATGACAATTTGAACTCGCGAACACATCGATATATTTTTTTACCACGTTTTTGTTATTGTTGTTATTACTCTTTACGCATGTGCAGATGACGTTTCCAACGTTCAAGATCAAACGCTAAAGAGTAAGTAATATATCATCTTTATCAGTATCTGCATTTCTTTCGACTGGTAGCTATAGTTTCTTGTTTTATTCCCTTGGCCAGTAATTTTGCCCTTCTCATCTTGACACTAAAAAAAAATTAATACAAATTAATGCAATATTATGTTGACAAGCTCCGAAGAAAATCCATACTTAAACATTTTGACCAACATCATTATGTAATAGGCTAGCTATTTTGATAACGTGTATTGTCAGTACGTGACGTAACCCTAAGGAATAATGTGACACGACACGACGATAGCTTTTCGGCCTTTTGGCTATGAGATCATGTGTAGTATGTGTTGTGTTTAGGACGGCCCGCACTAGTTAATGGTGGGGCGATGTCTTCCAACAGAGCCCATGCGCTACACGTTATGTGGCACTACACCCGTTCAATGATCTTTTGCCTTAGCAGTCCAATCGAAATTGGACTGGGGGCTGAGAAGTTGGTCAGTTTTGCTTTTGAAGCCGTGGCGTCATATGCTGCCGTTTATTTGGTTTAGATACCAGGTTCTTTCTTGGCGGGTTTTCTTAAAAAACAACAACAATGTCACACGACACGACGTGTCGTTTAAATGGTCCGGAAAAACGGAGCTTGTTAGGCGACAGATTGTATACAGGGTACCGCTGCTGCTAGGAGGGATTGGCGTCGTTCAGGGTACCGTTGCTGCTCGGCATCTGCATCTGCATCTGCCTTCCAAGCTCCGTTTTCTGTTGTTGAAACACCAGTTGGCTTCACCAGTTTGGAGCGCCCAGGGTGTGCCTGGTTCATAAATGTTTCGGTGTTTGGGGCGGGCTGCACTTGCGGCGATGAGCCCCGGTTTTATTTTGTAACTCGGAGCCTCAAGGTTGCAGGAAGCTGACAGAGGTTGTCCGGCAAGGTGGTGGATACGTTACAACTGGTATTCCCGCCGGGTAATCCTGTCGACCTGTCACGGCCAGCACGCCTCTACACGCCTCTGTGCGGCAGGCTGGTCGGGGGCATTGCGCCCGAGCAATCATGCAGTTTCGATCTGGCGAGCCGTCCACAGTCGTCTCTTGGATAACAGGTTACGTGGCCTAGGGGTGGAGGATCGTTCACCAGGCCCTGGTCACTAACCTGAAACGTTACCATTGGCGGCTGGGTGGCGGAAAGTGCCCACGTGGTGGATGTGACAGGTTAGAAAGCGTGGTGCACATTTTGTGGCACTGTGCTTTCGTCGTGCAACTGTGGGATCAATGGTTCCAGTCTGTGGCGGACCGGATCGCTGGCGGTCGTGGTTGGTCCGCCAGTCTGGGTTTTGATTTGTATTGGCAGGATCCCCCAGATTGTGCTGCTGGGGTACCGTATTGCATGTTTTATTTCGCATATCCGCTCACTTGAAGAAGTACGTGTGGCCGAATAGGTGCGATGATGTTTTTCGTGGGGTCGCCCGCCCATGGGAGGTGGTCCTCGTTTACGAATTGAGGCCGATTTTTCCCGTCTGCGGAGGGCGTTGGTGTGTGGCGGGTGGCGCCTTTGTGCCGGCGAGGACAGAGCGACCTCACGTCGTTTTATAACTCTTGATTTTGGGACCGTTTTCGTGAGTGTGTTTTCGCGTTCGTTAGTGGTCGGGGTTTTGGGGTCTGTTTTTCTGTATTGTGTTTGTTGTAGATCTGGTTTTTGTGTTTGCCTCCGGGCCGTGGCATATCGTTTTGTTTTTCCCACTTGGCGGGACACGTAAAAATTACGGCACGACGCAACATTACCAGTACTATATACCAGCTAAAATGACGAAAGAACAGCCCCAAGAGAACATTTTCAACAGTCATGAACCAACGCCCAAATATCCTACTTGTATACCCAGATATATATATATATATATCCATATATACGGCCATCGTTGTACCGTAACGCTCCTATACAGGCAGGCTACTATACTAGGCTACTATAACCCCGGTGTTGACATATATCCATGGCAGCACCATCGTTTTAATATTAGGAAGACTTATCGAAATGCCAAATACCGGTGTAAAGTCAGTTGTTTACAATGAGCGATTAGCTTTAACTTTGACATTTGTGTTCGGGTTTACTTTTGACTTACCACACTATAGCTTAGGTCTATGTGTGGGTGGTATGTGTGTGTGGGTGCAAGCGACTGCTGATTGTGCGTTGGTGGTTTAAAATCAATTTTATATTTAACCATCATTGGACGCCACGTACAGATTTATAACTACATCTACTACAGCCTGTCAGCGATTAGTTTAGACATTGTAATACTTTGCGAAAAGGTCAACAACTAGTTTAAACTTGAAGTGGGTAATCGAAACGAAAAAAGCGATAAAAAGCGATAACAAATAATCATCCATTGTGGGAGACTTTTTTTTCTTATAATTCCAAATAATTAAAACTGAATAAAATCACCTTTAGCGACTGTCATTGGTTAATTTCATACCACGTGTTGCGGAAAACAAATTCAGTTCTTTCAGTCAGAGCGAAAAATGGGAATTGACTTCAAGTTCAGATCACCTCAAATATAGGGTACATAAACGAGAATGTATGAGTTAGGGTGTAGGCTACATTATACACTTGCGTATACATTCTGTCACGCGAGTAAACCTCCGATTTAACTGTTGTTTTGAGATTATGAGAATTATGGGTAACTATTAACTTCTAATTCACTCCAAAGGGGTGCTATAGCTGGCAACGTGTAACAACACGTGCCCGGATAAGATGAGTCTACCGTGAAGGTGAGGTTGCTAATGAGATGAGGTTTGGGAGTATGGACATTTGAGAGCCGGGACGGATGTCTATAGAATATTGTCACGGAGGATGTTGATTCTTTCATGTATTGGCGGGACGTGTTCACGAAAAGCGATGCGGCACGCTCCGCTTTGGCAGGAGTTTCAAGCCAATTCATTGGGCGAGTGTAGTGCCACGTAACGTGTAGTGTAACGGGATATATGACTTAAAAAGAAAATAGGTTATGAACCACCATACGCCATTTCAAGACAGACTGCGAAATGGTAAATTTGATAAACTGAGGGCGATCTTTGTGATATGTGCTGAATCGAAGCGAACCAACAATCTCTCCAAATTTTACCAAAATTTTACGTCTAACCTAACTTTATTATGATTGAATATTACCATATTCTATTCTATTCTATTTTCGATCGAAAAAGTGTCACTTTGGGTGTAACGACAATGGAATGAATTGGCCACATTGTGATTCTCGCACAGAATATAATTTTTTTTAAAGTTATGATCTTCTAAAACGTGTGCAGTAAAAGCAGACTTACATGTGCACACTTCGGACAACGTTACACACAAGTTAATATGCTATTCAGTTTCATGCAGTTTCAATTTATTTGCTTTTAAACGCTAAGTAATTCCTTTCTGACCGGTCCGACATTGTCGCCTGCCTATATGATAATATAGAAATTTTGAAATAACTACGGTTATCCATAGTAAAATACTTAGGCTAACTCCTTCAAAGTACAAAATTATTCAGTTCAATATAATGTATTTACGTAGGCGTACGCCGACGCTCGGGTTTATGACCTTTGCACTCAATGTTGGACGTTACGTGTATGCCTAACCTTTGAAGTACTCCTCTGTTAATATTTATCACATGTTTACTGTAATCTTTCCGGCTGAGAGAGTACACATCGAAGACACTTTGAAAGTCGTCGGTTAATGTTGTACGACTGGTAGTCGTCCTAAAACGTTAAATAGTTGTACATAATAGCGGGTAGCCTAATATTGGTTTTGGAGACCCTCATCAGCCACGGTATCTACCGAACGCCTTTAGTTAGGCTAGGTTTATCAGTCGTTACTATCACGCAATGAAGTTACCTGCGTACCATCATTAGTAATATTAGTATCCATTGGTAGCAATAACACATTTGAAAGCCTAGCTATCTGATATAACTACGGTTTATTTAATCTCTTCCGACGTCCCATGCATTCTGGCAGTAGTAAAGAATTAATTATTGTTCCAGCGACTCAGTGTCGAGTGCAGTAACCTCAAACACGTGTTTACTGCTTCACACGGAGATCGACAGTGCGCTGCTTACCCGGGTTTCGTACGGTACCTCTACGACATGGTGGTAATGACGTTAACAACTAACTACGGTAGACATGTTTGGCCGTCGGATTTTATAATTTACATCCCGATCGTAAATAGGTGGCTCGCGCTATGTGAAGCGACGGAGGCGCTGCCGAGCGCCGTTCGTTAAATGATTAACAGTTACTGCTACGAACACAATGAGAAGTATTTAAGAATTATAATATTATTATAAAATTACTAATTTCCTTTTTGGTCAACGAATGTTATTTCCAAGGCATCAACACAAGTCGGCGCAAACACACATTTTTATTTTACATTCAGACCGAGGACTCCAATGTAAAATGCATTGCGCCTAACATCAACAATATGATCAACAATAAATTTCTACCGAGGACTTGGTGATTCTTTTGAAATGACTACAGAGGACTTGGAATTTTCCTTTGTTCACTGGTCCTCAATCTGAATACAAATCAAACCAATGCATTCGCACACCCATATGTGCGCATCGCATTCTCATCAAGGTATCCGTGGTAAAACCCACTGTAAGAAATCATTAACCCTAATAAGAACAATAACGTCAACTGAGGACACATACGTCACACAATGACGTAGGTGTGCATGACATTCTCATCGAGATTTCTAAATAATTGTAAAATCCTTTGTACGAACTCGTTAACCACAATGACATTAACGGTAGAAACAAACAACAGAAGTCTACGGGAGACTTGTTGATTCCTTTGAAAAGACTACAGATGACTTTTTTTTACGAAATCCTTGATTTAATTGAATAAATCAAACGTATCCTACATCTAAGACAAAGGTCAACGGTTTTTTTATATACTTTTTCTTCATTTATCATTATCAGGAACTGCCCGAGGTGTGTCTTCCAGGTACACGAGACAAGCCGATTCACAGATTGCCTCTGCGATCGGTGAGTATATATTTCCCATTGACGTATTATCTACTCGTCAACAAAGCTCTTCCCCCTTTCCGCCCAATTACCAGTTCTCCCTCAAGTAACTCCCAGTTCGCCCAAAGTACCTACCACTATAACTCCCCTGGTCGACCCATGATATCTAAAACTGTCGATATCCCGTAACAATATTCGCAGCCTCAGGTTAGGTTATTTTAATGCTTTGACTGATTTTATCTGCCGTTTGTAGGTACTATTTTTTATATCTAAAACTGTCGATATCCCGTAACAATATTCGCAGCCTCAGGTTAGGTTATTTTAATGTTTTGACTGATTTTATCTGCCGTTTGTAGGTACTATTTTTTATATCTAAAACTGTCGATGTTCTGTAACATTATTCGCAGGCTCAGGTTAGGTTCTTTTAAAGTTTTGACTTATTTTATCTGCCGTTTCTACGTAACATTTTTATCTACAACTGTCGATGTCCTGTAATATTATTCGCAGGCTCAGGTTAGGTTAGTTTAATATGTAAGTTTATGTTTTGACCGATTTTATCTGCCGATTGAGGTAATGTCTTTTTATCTAAAACTTTCGATGTTCTGTGGTATTATTCGCAGCCTCAGGTTAGGTTATTTTAATGTTTTGACTGATTTTATCTGCCGATTTTAAGTAATTTGTATCTAAAACTATCAATGTCCCGTAACATTATTCGCAGGCTCAGGTTAGGATATTTTAATGTTTTGACTGATTTTATCTGCCGATTTTAGGTAACATTTTATCGTCTAAAACTGTCAATGTCTTGTAACATTATTCGCAGGCTCATGCTTTGACTGATTTTGTCTGCCGATTTTACGATTTTTTTTATCTAAACTGTCAATGTACAGTGACATTATTCACAAGCTCAGGTTAGGTTATTTTAATGTTTTGACTGATTTTATCTACCGATTGTAGGTAATGTTTTTATCTAAAACTTTCGATGTTCTGTAATTTCATTCGCAGGCTCAGGTTAGGTTATTTTAATATTTTGACTGATTTTATCTGCCGATTTTAAGTATTTTTTTTTATCTAAAACTATCAATGTCCCGTAACATTATTCACAAGCTCAGGTTAGGTTATTTTAATGTTTTGACTGATTTTATCTGCCGATATTAGGTAATATTTTATCGTCTAAAACTGTCAATGTCCTGTAACAATATTCGCAGGCTCAGATTAGGTTATTTTAATGTTTTGACTGATTTTGTCTGCCGATTTTACGATTTTTTTTATCTAAACTGTCAATGTCCAGTGACATTATTCACAAGCTCAGGTTAGGTTATTTTAATGTTTTGACTGATTTTATCTGCCGATTTTAGGTAATGTTTTTATCTAAAACTTTAGATATTCTGTAATTTTATTCACAGGCTCAGGTTAGGTTATTTTAATATTTTGACTGATTTTATCTGCCGATTTTAAGTATTTTTTTGCTCTAAAACTATCAATGTCCCGTAACATTATTCGCAAGCTCAGGTTAGGTTATTTTAATGTTTTGACTGATTTTATCTGCCGATTTTAGGTAATATTTTATCGTCTAAAACTCTCGATGTCCTGTAACAATATTCGCAGGCTCAGGTTAGGTTATTTTAATGTTTTGACTGATTTTATCTGCCGATTTTAAGTATTTTTTTTATCTAAAACTATCAATGTCCCGTAACATTATTCGCAGGCTCAGGTTAGGTTATTTTAATATTTTGACTGATTTTATCTGCCGATTTTAAGTACTTTTTTTATCTAAAACTATCAATGTCCCGTAACATTATTCGCAAGCTCAGGTTAGGTTATTTTAATGTTTTGACTGATTTTATCTGCCGATTGTAGGTAATATTTTATCGTCTAAAACTCTCGATGTCCTGTAACAATATTCGCAGGCTCAGATTAGGTTATTTTAATATTTTGAATGATTTTATCTGCCGATTTTAAGTACTTTTTTTATCTAAAACTATCAATGTCCCGTAACATTATTCACAAGCTCAGGTTAGGTTATTTTAATGTTTTGACTGATTTTATCTGCCGATATTAGGTAATATTTTATCGTCTAAAACTGTCGATGTCCTGTAACAACATTCGCAGGCTCAGGTTAGGTTATTTTAATGTATTGACTGATTTTCCAAACGATACATTTTGGAGGCGCACTGGTAGATACTTGGGGGCGAACTGGTTGGGACGAACTAGCAGTGGGGCGGAACGATCTGTTTCCCTTACTTCCAAATGAGAATAGCATCTCGCCATCTTGGATAGTTGTGACGTAATACTTGGCAGCAGAATTTGAAATTAAAAACCACAACGGTTGATTGTGCATTCAGAAGAATGGTGTACTTGGGTACACTGCATTGGGGAGCATTTTTTTTTTACAGATATTTGGATGCGTAAAATTTCGCTGGAGGCAGCGTGGCGGCTAATCGGTCAGTGCGTCCGCACGTGATAAATAATTACCTCGACAATCCTGACAAATTTTTCGATAACTTTTTTCGATAATTTTTTTAAATTTTTTTTATTTTTTACAGCGTTTCCCCACTGCCAAGTATGGTCTCAGAGGAACTACCGCACGTTCGATGGTCTGGTGTACACGTTCGACGGCGTCTGCGAATTCATCCTAGCCAGGGTCGACGACCTCTTCTCCGTCAACGCCATCAACGACGGCAACTGCAGCCGTCCCGAGACCGGCGAATGTACCCGGAAGGTAAAATTCGACTTCCTGGCTGACATGGTCGATCCCGTCTACCTCCTCCCGGAGAACGAAGGGGGCGGAGCGATGCAATCCGGAGAGCGGCTCTCGTTACCCTACTACGATAGCACTCTGGGGATCGTCATCATTCCCATGAACGACTACGTAATCGTGGAACTCTCCCACTACGGCATGAATCTGCTCTACGATTGTAAGAACTACATCACCATCGTGGTCGTGGACGACGAACTCGTCCACGGTTTGGTCAAGGGACTGTGCGGGAACTTGGACGACAACGAAAAAAACGACCTGGAACATCGCTGGGGAGAGACGACCGAGAGCCCTTCCGTATCGTTCTACGGGAACTCCTGGCGAAACGACGGTAAAGTTGCACCCCGTTTTCCAAAAACCTACATCGTCTATACTAGCAGTGTTTCCCATCCTTTTTTGAACCGTTAACCCAAAATGGTCTATCCTCCCATAGCCCATTAACCCACAGGACCGAGAATGTGAGTTTGCCGTCCTGGGGGAGGGGTCTAAGGGGAGGGGATGTATAATTAAGGGTGCACAGATGCAATCTGGTGCAATGTTTTGCAATATTTGATGTAAATTTATATTCAAGATTTTTTCATTTTTTATGTTAGTCAGTTAGTGAACTAACCGATAGTCACTAACTGACTAACATAAACATGAATATGAATCTAATTTTGACTAATTAGGATACAGGGTTAGCGAGTTATGATTTTTCAAACACCTCCTATGATGTTGTATGAAGTTTATTTATGACGTTTATTTCAAACTAAAATTCAGCTAAATAACATTTCCCAATTTCAGTTTATTTAATGGGCACAAAATACGAAGAAGTTGACAATTTTTTTTTCTGTCGGCAGCAGTGCCAAAAAAATAAATAAAACGGCTCATTACCCCTCGGGGGTAATTTACCCCAAGGTTGGGAAACGCTGGTCTATTGCATGGTTCCGCACATATAAAGGCTAGCCTACTCGTGACTCTACCACGCGCCAACATCATAATTATATCCTGTATTATTTTCTCATCTCCTTTTGCACGAAAGTAATGGCCATGATCATTTTAATTAAATAAAACAAACCATTCGCTTTGGATTATAGTCTGTCTGACCGTCGATTCTACGCGATATCGAAGGAACACCTTTCAAGGGAAAACAAGCTAGATACACCTTGAAGGCCTCCACTAATTGATAAAGCAAACAAGATCCACAACCTGCCAGCATATGTGGCTTCGGTGATTAATTATTGTTATTGATTATCAAGACAGTCCATGTGGTGAAGATTCATCTGGAAGAGGGTGGGATATTTTATGACAGGCAGGATGTATTTTGCGCCAGCCAAGTAATTTTCGTTTAGGGCTGTGTTTGTTTTGTGGATTACTTTAGCAGAAAATGAAGGATTGGAAAGCTACCATATGTCAAAGGAAGAAAATCTCCCCCTCCCCAAAAGCCCTCTTTCAAAACTGAGACGACGATACGTTGAAGGGTAAAAGGGATTCTTGGTTTATCCTGCTGACAAGACAAGACTCCGGAACCACGTAGTTTATTTTTACCGAACTCCTGAAATTTACAGTATATATATATACATATATCTATCGTAAATTCTGCCACAAAAGTTAAGATCGTGTTTGTTTTTTTCCCATCTCTGAAATAGATTCTTGCGATGCGTTGTCCGATATGCCGTTATGTACAGATATAATATCGGGCTTACCTCTGATGTTAGACCCAACTATCATCGACCGTCAACGCGAGGCGAGGAATCAGTGTCTCTATTTGAATAACGCAGCAATATTTGGACCATGTCACTCAATTGCGGTAAGTTCAAATGTATGCGGATGTTAATACAATTATATATAGCCTATATATAT
>JAODAG010335302.1:0-10356 GCA_027574785.1 Orphnurgus asper
AGGGCACCCCCCCCTCCCCCAATTTCCCCACCAGGGCTTTGGTGGAAATTTTCCAAACTAACGAGGGCGCTGTTTCCCCTAACCACATACGTCACCCTCCTCCGAACGTGAAAGAAATTCCCTGTGGAGGTTTCAGATCCATTTGGAAGATTTTTTGTAAACGTGTCGCGTACGGTTAAAAGTTGTGGCCCACATTTTTAGTCGTCTCCTTGATGTTTTCACCCTCTACGAGTTGCATTTTTGAAGCCAACGCTGCGAGACATAACGATGAGATGTAGTAATTTGTAGTAGGTATGGTGGAGGAGTGTATTTGCCTTGGCGGCCGGTACAAAATGTTTACCGCATCCAGGCTGTGGTGGGGTGGTGGCCCTTGAAATGGTCCACTGTGAACCTCTGCGGACATGTTAGGCAGCATTACGTATAAAGGTACTGTCAAGTAGATGTAGACCGTTGGCGGATGTGGCCTTGTTATGCATTATTTACATTATAAACAACCATTACAGACATGATACATTGGAATGCCAGTGACCTGTGTGGCCATGTTATGCATTATTTACATTATAAACAACCATTACAGACATGATAGACAGACCCAATGAATGCTGTCTGTGGCCATATTACCTCCGCTTTCTGTGCTGCTGCGAGGGGGGAGTAAGAGTGTCTGGTCGTACGTTTCGAGTACGACCAGCGAGCGGTTACGTAGACTGGCTACGTCCGAGGATGGAAGATAAACTGCCCGTTCTTAAATTTGTTTCTTCATTCGTTCACCACCCACTTGCGTAGAATCACAGACTAACAGAACAATCCCTTCTGTCAGTGAACGTGCTGCACCATCCATCTCAGGTATTTCACTTGTTATTTTCATTTTTTTTTTTCCTCCCCTTCCCTCTTTTAATTTTTTGTGTTTTACTTCCTTCCCTTTTTTGTTTGCTGTTGCACATTTCATCATCAATACAATGCAGAGCTTTCTCTCAAATCTGTCCCATCTCGTCAGCTGCAGAGCAACCATCGTACTTTCTCTCGCTCTATAGCAACCAAGATGAGCGCAGGCGATCAGTCGGGTAGAATTTAACTGCTGCATACTTTACTGTAAACCTCTCCACCCTCTCCATCCCCCACCATCTCCATCCCTCACCCATGCGAGGACATTTGCTGTTACATGGACATTTGCAGTGGAGGTACCTGTTACATGGACATTTGCAGTGGAGGTACCTGTTACATGGACATTTGCAGTGGAGGTTAACTGTGATGTGTAACATTATGAGAACATTTGCAGGACCTACCGTAACTGTTATTCCGTATAATCTGTTTTCTGTCCAATATCGGATGTAAGTTTTATATATAGTCTGGTTTGTTATGAGGTGGCTTTTGTTCACTTGCTGCTCAATTGGCTGGAGGTTGCGAATGTTTTCTGGGTCATTGATAGACTTTAATTTCCTTTTCAATCTTAATTTGAGCTTGTTAATTATCTATCATAATGAGAAAAACTATCTGTTGCAGAACATTCTTTCTCTTAGCGTAGCCACCCTCACCCGCTCCCCCAATAATAGTAAATGATGATCAGACTTTTACAAAGCTATTTTCCCATCTCTCTCTCTCACTCTTACAAGACTGTCGACCATCGGATGTAAAACTTGCCGTCTCTGTTTATTATGCCATGAAAATATTTTAGGCGTGAAATGGCGGCCGTCGATGTGGTATCACGTTTTGTGTTTTTAAACTTCACAGATCCAACTCCGGTGTCCAATCAACCGAAGTTCCCTACCCAGCCCCTGTCAGACACCTCCTCCACACAGAAGGTATGACAGAGCTATGTCAATCACAAAACAACAACCGTTGGTTGGTTTGTTGTGTTTTCCGTCACGCTTCCGGTCGGGATTGGCATTGGGCATGTGGGTGGCGAGCGGGGGGGAGGGTCGAGAGAATCCCGCGTTAATTTCTCCATTCCTGCCAAGGCGCTAGGTGGGCAATCCGCGCCGTTCCCATAAATGGTAAGTCGGTCCCGTCATGGTGGTTACACCATTCAGGTTCAACGCCCGACTTGATGCAAAAACATATATATATAGCAGGTTGCACTAAATATTTTGTACATCGCTTGAATTCAGACACAGTAGTCGGCCCGTGACCATGTGCACGGCTGTACACTTGAACCCGGCTGTACACTTGAACCCGGCTGTACAGATGGAACCGGGCTGTACAGTTGGAACCTGGCTTATACATTGTGCACCCGGCTGTACATCTTGCACACAGCTATAAATACATCGTGCAAATAACAATTTAAAGATTATATGCTTCATCCATTTCTCTTGCGTCATCAACAGAAAAACGATAAAATGAAGCTTTTCATCTTTCTGTCGGCAGTCAGGTTATATATACTCGGTGCACAATTTTTAATATTTATAACAGGTATGAAAAATGAAAAACAAAACAATGTCCTTGTAATCATCTTCTTAACAGTCATCAAGACCCTGCGTCTCATTTTAGCTTTGTTGAGATGATGGTCCGTCCGGTTTTTAATTTTTTTTTAGAAATCTCCCCCCAACGGTACCACCGGCGACGAAGTCAACGGCAACTCGACCCCGGAGCCCCTACCCAGCAGCGGTCGTTCAATAAATTCAGACGCTCCCCCGACGACGCACCGCCACCCTCGGGTCGAAGGTCAGCAACGGGGCCCGGCCCCCTCCCAGATAAGCGCCGGCGGCGGTCAACTGTGAGGGGGGGGGGAAAAGCGGTGCAGCCGTGGAATTTTCCATCGTCCCCGCGAGGAATCCCTCTGAATTTGTGTACATAAAGAGGCGGACCCTTCGAAAGAAGACGATGAGTACCTAGGTGGTGGTGGAAGAAGGATCGATTTGGAAAATGTGGGGGGGGTGGGAAAACTATCCCCCTCCCCGTCATTAAATTTTTACGTTTGAGGGAACCCCCTGCCGGCGAGTGGGTGGGGGGGGGGGAGGAATGTCAGGATTGACGTAAGGAGGCACTTTTAAAAAAAAAAAAACTAACAAAGCCATTTTAATTTACAGATTTGTACATGAATTTTACGATTTTCCACCCCCTGCAAGATTTTTAGCTTTAATTTTAAAATCCAGCTGTATCGACGACCGCCAAAATATAAGACTTTGCAATTTAGGGGCAACGTTGTCTGTGGTCGCTGCGACATTCTTCAGTGAAAACTTTTTTTTAACATTTTTAAATTTGATAGCTTCGCGTTTTCTTTGGAGAAATCGTGTCATTCTTCAGCCCGGTGTCCTATCGCAAGGTTCCCCGAGAAAAGTCTGCAATTTTTAGAGGATAAAAGTTTGGACATTTTGTTTATTCTTCCTGAAAGAAAAATTCAGACATTTCCAGATATTTGTCCAGACGGAAAGTAGGGAAATTTTAATCTTTGAGGAAATCGTTTTAAATCTTTTAGGAAATCATTTTAAATTTTAATATGCTAGAGTTTATGGCTCATTGCACAATGAATTGCTGAGGAACATGGAGATGGATATTGAAGTCACAGAAATCATGGAATAGACATGACTATTTTGGGACGAATTATATTTTAAATGGAGATATAAAAGGCGAGGCTGTTACTTATTCTGGAAAACGTGATGTTTAATTTGGAGCTTTTCACCAAGGAACATTGGATGAGTAACGTTTGAAGTTGAGCATGAATGGTGTCATTAATACGTATTCATTAGCAACATAAATTTTTAGTGTCGCACCTGCTTTACACAAAGCGGTTGATGTTTATGGGATACATTAATTAGGCTATAAAGTAATCTTTTTGTTGCCAAAAATCAAAAACGATTCCTAACAATACCAGATTGTGATTATTCTCCCTTAGAAATTGAATCCACTTGTGGCGTACGCTTTGACCCAGAGAGTTTGGGAGCATTTCAAAAAACAGGAGTACATCATCAATGCGGTGGTTATTTATGTTAACGATGGATGACTTGTAACCGTCGGTAACCTGTGAATAACTTTATCCATCGTCTCTGCGCTAGTAATTGTTTTTTCATGGGAGATGTATAGATTTAGGTAAAGTAAGACCCATTATAAGGCATTGTTTTTATTTTTGTATTTTGGGGTAGCTGACCCTTGTAGCTTAGTTTGATTGACAGGGATGGAGGCTTCGTAATAGAATCTATAGTTGACTCCAGTGTTCTAGTCAAGATTCGATCGACAAATTGAAACCCTGGTTTGTCTATAAGCCCTTCCCTGCTCATGCATATTAAATGAGATAGAAAGCACATAAACATGAACTGGGGGTAGGGGGGAGGCTGTCGTAAAAGGTCAACGACCAACCGTGGAGGTCGAAATTGTGAAGGGAAAAAAATGCGTGAATGAGACAGAAAGCGACAACTTTTGAGTAATATGGTACTTCAGCAAAACTTCCAATGGGTATGTAGCAAACAATTCACCCAGATAACTGTTTTTTTTTATTTTTTTATTATAATTTAGTCTAAAGTTTGACCAAGCCCACCAGCCAAATGATATGTTTTTGTCTTTCTAAATTTTCTACTGCTTCTTTCGTGTCTTGTTTGTACGTACTTTCTTGGAATTTAAACGGTGGGGGGGGGGGGACTTTATTCCAAAGCGATAAGTATCGAGGAACATCCTGATGAGGCTTTGACGTCATGTTCAAGCTGTGACGTCACCAAGTTCGACTTTATTCCTCTCCTCTAGCATCCAGTTTTAAACGCCGGTATCTCTCGAAGACGGATGTTTACGATTAAAAGCCGTTTTGCGGAGGTGTTCCGTTATTTGGGTTCTTTGGCCGACGAAATATTTAAATCCATCGGGGGGGGGGGAAATTTCTGCCTCCTTTAAAATGACCGACTTGACCATCACTTTGAAGCCGTTGCTTGCACGGACGTAATTATACCGGTCAAAGTTCAACATCATGAATTGGCTAATACTCATTTCCGCGGAGTCAGTTTAATAAGACCTTAACAGACGATGACTCGTTGGTGCCCAATAACAACGAACACATCTGCTAGAGTTTGTTGTTTAAAAATCTCTTGTTTGGGCTTCGAAACATCATTCATTTCGTTCCAGGGGGAATAAAAGGTTGCAGGAAACATAGAAAAGAACTACGAAATGTGCGATCAAATCTGTTGGAGATGTTCATAACTACAAGTTTGGTCCGTTCTGATGCTTCTTTAGGTCCGCTTTCTGAATCAAAAAATGTTTTTTTTTTTATTAAAAGTAGTTTTTGATAGTCCTGACATAGACCAACACCTTGCTGCGTTTCGTGTCAAATTAATCGTTTTAAAAAAGAAAATGTGTCCTGTCACTTTTTTAACCAAACAGTAATGAAAACTCTACCGACTATTATGCTTAGAAATGGATATTCATGTTATTTGTATCGTACTATTTACAAATGATGTCTCTCTAATCGTTAATATGATTTGAAGTTTGGGTATATAACTTTCGAAACTTGGACCGACTAGTTTCCATAGATTATCTCATCTGGTCGTCAGGGGACTTTGATCATGTCAGAGTAATGCATATATATGACGTTTATTAGCTAATTAGCTTCTTTTTTCATTTTTTTTGCATTAAGTAACTTCAACAATTTAAATTCTAGTTTAACTTGCAATGGTAATTTAAATATGAGAGTCTTTAATATTTTTATTTGAGTGTAAAGTCTTTATTTTTTATTTTTTGAGTGTATTTATAAGCAATTATGTCTTTTTATCGTGCTGGGTATGAAAGGTTTCACGACGCCTTTATGAATCTATCAACCCCCAAAAATAAACATTTTTTTAAGTGATACGTTTATTTCGACAAAATATTTTCTCTGCCAAGTTGTAGGGTTCATTCCAAAGTTTTAATAACAATCATGTAGTATAAATCCCGACTTCTTTATTGTGACGCGAGAGATTTGCAATTTCTTTAAAATATGGAGAATTTGTGCTTAAAAATGGACCAGGTGTGGGGGTGGGGAGTCGTATTTCATAATTTGTTTCATTGTTGTTAATGTCAAGCAGAAAAGATTAAACATGCAAAGAGATTAAAGCATACTGTTGTTTCCTTAATTTTTTTGGTATATATACAATACTTTTGTAAAAACCACTTCAAACATCATGAGTATGTAAAAGTTTGGGTGTAGGCTAGTATCTACATACACATTTTCATACATGAGTTATCTAAGACCACTTCAAATATAGGATACATACACGAGTATGTATAAGTCACAGGTGTAGGCTAGTATCTACATAGGTTAGGTGTAGAGAATATGGGACTGTTAAGCACTTTACATTAATTTACTTAAAAAATTAGTCTTACGATTCAAAAGTAATTGTCATATAATCTTCAACATAATACTCTACTCCATTGTCACAAAACATGGTCATGCTTGGTTTCACAATTAAGCAATCAACATAAATGACGTCACCACAAATGGTACCGTCTTATCTACATGTGAAGGTAATATAGGACTGATGGGCGGGTTACACAGAAAGAGAACTGTAGCAGCCGAGCAGGGCACATGACGTATTTTTTGTCATATTTTTATTTCTTGAATGTCAGTGGTGGGGGTGACGTGGGGGGAGTGATATGGATCACATTAATGGATGTAACTTAAAAAGTTCTCAACCCACCCCGGCTCCACCAATTAGCACCTGGTTTTGTTTGTGGCAGTGATGATCATCTAAACTGGTGAAATGAGCTTTACAGTTGAAATAAGAATAACAAAATATCAATAAAATAAATAACATACTGAATTTAAAAACTGCAACCCCCCCCCCAGAACTGTCACTTAGATAATGTACCCACATGACTGTAGTACATCCATGTTACTCATCACAATCATCGCACAGAAATTCAGCCTCTTTCCAAAAACTCCAGCACAATCCTCATGGGACCATTGACAAGTGCATTGTGCGACCCACACTTTGGAAACTTCGTGAGAGAGGGACCTCTGACTAATGCCATGGTTTCGAGAGGGGTCCCTCCCAGGAAAGTACCCGGGATCTAAACCAAGCAAACGGCAGCATATGCATCCACGGCTTCAAAAGCCGGGAACTGACCCACTTCTCAGCCCCAGTCCTATTTCGATTGGACTGCTAAGGTTTAAGGATCATTAGGCGGGTGTAGTGCCACATAAAATGTAGCGCATGGCTCTGTTGGAGGACACTGCCCCCACCCCAAAGTTGGTCAAATTGACGATGATAGTTGGAAAAACAGAGCTACCAGTTGGGAATTTCTGTTATCTCGGTCAACGTGAAATGACCAAAATATTCATTTTTTCCAGGATAAAATCCAATTAAAATTATCCAATTCGTGTCATGCGACATTCAAAATTCTCATTTTCGCCCAAAACTATCACTGTAGTGTACTATCGTTTCGACCGTGTACGGACAACAGTACGTAATACAACTGCTGCTGTGCAGTATCCAACTGAACCTTGACCCCAAGACCCACTCTCTCTCTTTCTGTGCAAGGTAGTAGTCGATTCTTTATTACTTTAATTATATAAACCGATCCTACTGTATGATAATGACCCCTACCACTGTCGAAAATAGCCAGGATCAGTAAAACGAACATTTGATGAATTATTTTTTTAAGAGGCAATTGTTTCTAGCTTATAATCTAAACCGTGGATGGTTATACTAAGATTTGTTGGCAATATATTTTGGGGTAAATCGTTTGGGATAGCCTAATTTGTCTGAAATGTTGGCCTATCGGAAACATAAAACAGGCCCACTGGAGCCTATAAAGATTTCAAATGTGCGTAGCTTCCAGGGGCCCTGGGCGGACCACATGCTTATCGCACAAAGCCGTTAAGGCCACAAATCTCTGATGAAGGATCCACGCCCATGGGCCTAACATTAGGCAACCATATACTGTACCCAATAGACACATCAGTCAGTAGGCACTGTACCTAAGGCCTACGAAAGATTTTACGAAAAACTTAAAACTAGGGAGCCTGCTATGTTCTTCGAGATACAAAAGACATATGCCTTTGTGTACACTAGACTCCGACTGCAATTTAATGTGTCTTTTCTGTCGAAGGTTACAACACATCTGCCAAACCGCGCGTAATAGTCCTGTGTACGATTATTATTAAATATATATACAGAAAAATGTTGATAACGATTACTATTTTTACTGGGAAATAATACGATTAAAAAAGGGAATGCAACGCCTTTACATTTTCTGTTGCGCTAGAAGATTTCATGCATTCCCTCGTTGGACAATAATTGTCAATTATTGCTCCGAAGCGATGTCTGACAAGGAGATTGTCACGGGGGGATAGTTCATGCATGATTAACTCTGTTTAAATGTTCACATTGGTATGACCTAAATTAGGCTATTTCTGGCAACCTTAATATCTGTCATACATTGCTTCCATTCACAAAATACAGCTGGGATTTCTGTCGTGCAATTTCGTCTGGACATGAAGGGGGTAATCTACACCTCTATCTGTTTTACGTACAATGAAAATCAAAGATCAAGACAAATACCATTTGTTACTTTAGTATTTAGTAGTATATTAAGGGGTTAGGAAGCCTCATAGGCTCATGTAGAAAACCCCCTGGCCAGGTTGTGATCGTGGATGAACACCGGCTTTAACAAGCCTTCTCTTTTCGACCAGCGTCCCAGAAGTTATCTATCCCATCCTGCTCCCGGGACCGCCATTTAACGTCCCCCACCCGACGGACGTGAGCGTAACCTCGATCTTTGTTACTGTCGTAACAAGACGCTTATTTTTCTTCATGCGTTTACCTCAAAACTGCTCCAGTGTGGGGTCCATTGGGGGATCCTATAATATATTATACTGTATAGGCCTAGGCCTATTAAGATGTTACAATAGTATAGCATAGGCTAGGCTAAACATGATTGATACACATGACAATTCATATTACCTACACACAAAGCCCAGGCACAGCCTATACTAGTAAATCCCTATTAAAATTAATTTTTCAACATACAGACCAGTTTAGCGAAATTGTACAAACAAGCTAGTAAAACTGCCCAGATTTCATCATCTACTTTCAATAGAATTCATCCACATTTTATATTATCAGGGCTGATTTTATGGGGTCATATTAATTTTTATACCTTGTCAGATTTTGGCTGAAATTTCCGAGAAGTTTGCAAACTAGTTCAAAGAACTCGTCGTGCGGCGTCGTCCAGTGACGATAACAAGATTTCTGAATAGATGGCGCTGTTCAACAAAACCACTATTGAGTTCAACTATTATGGCTGTTTATACATCAGCGTTAAAGTAGTGAATTGGTCTCATCTTCCCTACCACGTACCCTACACATTGGTCCCATCTTCCCTACACGTACCCTACACATTGGTCTCATCTTCCCTACACGTACCCTACACATGTACATACACTATATTTGTAGTGTATACTTCATGTAAGACGACCACCTCAAGTGTAGGATACATAATATGAGTATTTTTAGGGAGGGGATAGGCAATATATTTGAAGGGAGTATATAATTATAATTAAATTAATTAATTAATCTGGTCCCTCTGTTTGGTGTACTACGTATATATCGGTACTCGATGTATTATCGGTTGCTGTTTTGACACTCCCGAGGTATTCGTGGGTAATCTGAGTGCCAGCTGTTGACGTCACATTAATTATTATCGTTTCCATGGCAGCCTGATTCATTTCTCTGGTCACTGAGATTGACGTCATACTCGCTAGTTCAAGGGTTATCTTTGAGTCAGAGAACTCGTCTAGAGTTTCTCCTACTTTCGTGCTGGATCGATTCCTCGCGTTGGTACTCCTTTCACTTGCAACGGCGTATCCCTTGGTACTCGACGTCAGTTGGCGATGTTCGACTTGGTGCTCATCTGACTGGGGTCCGAATCCGCGGTACCCATCTCACTGGGGCTCGACTTGCCAGTACTCTTCTCACTGGGGCTCGAATTGGCGGTACCCATCTCACTGGGGCTCGACTTGCTGGTACTCACCTCACTGGGATTCGACCTGGAGGTACTCATCTCACTAGGGCTCGACTTGCCAGTACTCTTCTCACTGGGGCTCGACTTGCTGGTACTCTTCTCACTGGGGCTCGACTTGCCAGTACTCTTCTCACTGGGGCTCGACTTGCTGGTACTCTTCTCACTGGGGCTCGACTTGCTGGTACTCTTCTCACTGGGGCTCGACTTGCCAGTACTCTTCTCACTGGAGCTCGACTTGCTGGTACTCTTCTCACTGGGGCTCGACTTGGCGGCATTCACCTCACTGGGATTCGAATTCGCGGTACTCATCTCACTAGGGTTCGACTTGCTGGTACTCTTCTCACTGGGGCTCGACTTGCCAGTACTCTTCTCACTGGGGCTCGACTTGGCGGCATTCACCTCACTGGGATTCGAATTCGCGGTACTCATCTCACTAGG
>JAODAG010335324.1:1618-21364 GCA_027574785.1 Orphnurgus asper
TAGCATGACAACACCTACTGCACGCTTAGACTGGCAAATTCTACTGCACGCTTAGATTGGCAACATCTACTGCACGCATAGACTGGCAACATCTACTGCACGCATAGACTGGCAACACCTAATGCACGTATAGACTGGCAACACCTACTGCACGCATAGACTGACAACACCTACTGCACGCATAGACTGACAACACCTACTGCACGCATAGACTGACAACACCTACTGCACGCATAGCATGACAACACCTAATGCACGCATAGACTGGCAAATTCTACTGCACGCTTAGACTGGCAACACCTACTGCACGCTTAGACTGGCAACACCTACTGCATGCTTAGACTGACCACACCTAATGCACGCTTAGACTGGCAGCATCTACTAGATTCAGTATGACCCGTACTGAACCTGGTGATCAATCCAATTCTCTAAATCCACGGTAAAATCTAATAGTAATGTTTTGCTCTCAAAATTATTCAATTAATTCAGGACTGAATAGGAATGTCAGCCACTCTGTGCAAGATATATTTCAGGGCAACCAGACAAGTGCCTCTGAAGAAAACGAAGGAGGGGCTTATAATTGTTTTAACTGGCCGTCTTCTAGTTAATCACAAGTAAGGGAGCTTAGCTCCTCAAAACTACTAAACTAAATCCCTATCACATGATTTCAATGTGAGAGCTGCCAAAATGGTGGAAACAGTCGTGTACAAAATCTATTAACCTAAGCCAATTCTGCTCACTTTCAACCGGCAAGTGGAAGAAATATCCCATAGTTTGAATTATGATAGACAGTTCATCGTCCTCCCTCCCCCCAGGGGCGTGGTGAAGGTCGTCTAAGCAGGGAGCTGCCTCTAGTGGCAGCTCCCTGGTGTAACGAACTACTCCGCCGTACCCAATGGGGACTGTCATGGAGATTACCTTGTCACCATGCAACCGTCAACAAGACGTTTGTCATTCTACTTATTTTGGGGATCTATGCTGTCAAACTCTAATATTATTCTTCAAGAGAAACATCGACTCGGGTGATATGATAATGACTCCAATGGTTACAATGGCATCCTCATTCTCTACTAATAAAGGTCAGTGGTCAACTAAAACCACTTGGAGGAACCTAAAGCCTTATAATAAACCCAAGCAGTAACATAATTATTGTTTTAACAATTATTGGATATTATGGTAGCCCATAATGGCCATAGGTTACACTTATATAATTGTTTGTTTTCTGCAGCTTCTTTAGCACGTGCCCTGTCCTCTGTCATCATGAAAAACGCTATCGGAGCGGTGATCATCATCTTTGTCGTCTACCGTAAGTAATCGAGTTATGTAACCTTTACAGTCATGCAAAACGTAGGCCTATATTATTTAGAATTTAGGCCTCAACATGTATAAATGAATTAAATCGACTAAATATATATAGGCCTACACTCGGGTTCGAAAAACATGCAGGTATTATTATTATCATTAGTATAGTATCGTTGTATCATCTCCAGTTTAAATACAGTTTGTGTAGTTGCTTTCGTAGTCCTATAGCAAGTAGCTTAAAATGTGAATGACCACTGGGAAATCCTGCTTGTGTGCGCTTCGTGGAGGCCTGCATGGCATGGATGTTCTAAGCTGAGAAATGCAGCTAACGAGGCCAGCCCCTTGCAGATGACGTTCTGTTCGATACAATGTACGTAGGCTGCAAGTGCATTATCATACAGTACAGAGTAGCAATAATGGCGCCCTCGATATACAGGCGCACAGCTGAGCTAATGATGTGTATTGGTTGGGCACCACCATTTACTGATCCATTGACTTGCACCCTGAATCGATCCGAGTCCCAGCATAAATAACATGGATGAAATTACGGAATTAGGACACAAAAGTAGTGTTTTAGTCTTTGTTGAATTTGAAAAGCATCCGTAGATTTCAAGCACCAGCCTTACTTAACTGTTTACTGAGATCAAGGATTATACTGCATCATTGTCAGGACTATTTTTAGTGGATAAGCCAGTCGATGTTCGGCCGCGCCATTTTTTTAATCAAATCTGACCGAGACAGTTTAACCAATAATAATCCGACAAAGGTGGGTGATCGCTAATTTACCACCGTAATAACGGTGTCATAGCAAATCTCAATAGCGGAAGGCTAAAGGTTGAACAAATTATATCAAACGGCTATATTGTTTGCATGCAGTATCATAATTATCTAATCAAAATGACAACAATGTGTTAACGTTTGATTTTACATTTGAATTAATGAATCTTCATTTTAGTTCATTTACTGGTAGTTCCGCCAAGGATTCTACGAGGGGAGTATTACAAGAACCCTTCAAGAACCAACAAGACCTGCAATTATGAATATTCCTGCTCTGCTGCAGCCGAACAAAACATATGTGAAATCGAATATGATGATCCTCCCTTCGACGTTAGTGATGGCACTCACTCCTGTACGGGAATATGCCTGGTGAGGATTAATTCATTGTTTGCTGTACTACTACTAGGGTACATTATAGGTACCATACACGGAAACTTAATCAGGGAAACATGATACACCAAACGCAACACAAAAATATTGTTCTGTTCTCGAGATATATAGTTGTTTAAATGCTTAAACCTGTTGGGGCTGCCATTTGTATGGTGAATGAAACCAAATCCCAATAATCAATCCGATGAAGTTTGAAACTAATCACGTACGCGTTAAAGGCAGCGATGTTAATCGATAGATGGAAACTTTCGTAACACATTGCGAGTAGCTAGTTTGTGATTGGCTGGGCCAATTTTGTTCGTACAGCATCGCCGCTCTGCCGATATCACATGAGCGCATGGTACGCCGTTAGAGTTGTTATCAACGTTAGAAACGTGCCATTATTGGTACGCACCACAATCAATAATGCTCCATTGACTTACATCCTAGCTTAAAATAGTTCACTCTAACCGTAACAACTGTTTTGGAGGATCGATTCCATCATATCTGTCACGAATTAATAAAATTATCTGCCCTATAATTTATACACACACTAACATCTCGTCATCAAAATGATCTATGCAAAAATGCCATGGAATAATTCACTTCAATTTGTTGGGCACCTTTCCCAAAGGTGAACTTTTGGGGCGGAAGCAAGTCTAATTGGGGTGTCTACCATGATAGTGTAGCGTTGTGGATATTATAGTGTAGATTACAGGTTAGGTAGGATCTAGTAAATATACAAATAGTCAAGACAATTGTATATAGTAATTGAATTGAAACTACTGTTGTTCATTTTGCAAAGCAGCAGCGGTTACCAGTGTGTTAGAATAATTCATAATGTGGTAATGTATAATCATATACTTCCATAATTATCTTAAAGCCTATTATTGCTGTTTAAGATTAGGACTAATTTGTCGTCTTCTAAGTGAAGTCTAATTGATAACTAACAAGGCGGGATTATGTGGGCCACGATGGAAACTTCACATCCTTCCATAGCTATGTTCTAAACAGATGGTCTCAAGATCTTGAAAACTATTTGCAAAACATAAGAACTATTCATGATTGTTTGTTATTCTCACCCCATTTCTTCCTTCCAAACCCACCCACCACTCCTCACTCCAATCCATCCCATGTACATCCACCCACGGCTCCTGCCTTCGTGATCGTTTGCTAACATTGCACCTTTCTTTTCCGTGTTGGCTTTTTGCTTGTATTCTACGTACATTACTATTTTTTTTTGGGGGGGTGGGTTAATTACTTCACAACACGATGCAGAATTATTGTCATTATTTACATTTCCTAATTTTCATAGACCCAAACTGTTGAAGATTTAGAGAAGAACGAGATAGTGTTCACCGGAAAGCGATGTACTGAGTACTGTGAAGATTACTGCACCGATGTCATCGACAACTTTTTGAGCTGTTTCAGCTGTTGCTACAGCGACGGTTGTAACTAAGCCGTTGACAGCTTCCTCGTGAAAATTCATAACTATAGTTTGTACATGTCATACTGATAATAAGTTTCTGATGACTGTATCCTGTTTTAGTGAATAGAAGACTAACAGACATGAGAATACATACTACATGAGAATACATACTACATGAGAATACATACTACATTGTCTAGGGAGACATCAGATATCTTACCGGATGATGACAACGGTTCGGTGATCACATGAATATTATGAACCGAGGAAGATGTAAATACAAACTGGAACTACGTATGGGACATTTTTGGTATCGATGATTTGGTCTTTATTCTTTATTTAGTTCTTTGCAGGCATCTACCTAGATCATAGTATTTAATTTGAGAGATATTTCAGAAACATGTCAAGTTACAGTCTCATCTTTCACTTTACTATATAGGCCTATAGTTAAATGCATTAAGGCAATTATAATTGCAAAGGTCGACTGGAAAAAATAATTGCAAAGAAACGTGTCTTCTTAAAGAGATTAGAAACTTAAGTTAGTGCCTTTGACCAAATATTTCACATGTAGTCAGATATAGAATAAATGTGGAACAACATTTGGAATTGTATATCCCAGACTGGGTTTAGTTCAATTTTTCAAGAAAGTGTTCAAAGAGAACAATTCTGTGCAGGTTTCCATATTTGGTGCCCTATCATACACATCATCAGCTTAGGCTATTATGTGTGTGTGCCATATCTGATGTATTCCTTGAGAGAGTCTTTCAGATTTTAAGTACTATGAGAGGAATTTTGTGATTTACAGTCCATGCTCCGGTAAGAGGGTCTACCTTTTAACTGACACGTATTACGTGTTTGACATGATACAATATATTTTTAACAAATAATAAATCTTATAAACTTATATAATGCAGATTCTCATCAAGAGATTGTTCAAAGCGTGTTACTGTACATGTTTGTGTAGTATAAACAAGGAGAACAAGGGTGTCAAAAACATTCACAAAAATATAAAAGCTAGGGGTGGTATGTTGGAAACTGCGATTACAACAATTG
Organism: Orphnurgus asper; assembly: GCA_027574785.1. Taxonomy (NCBI): domain Eukaryota; kingdom Metazoa; phylum Echinodermata; class Holothuroidea; order Elasipodida; family Deimatidae; genus Orphnurgus; species Orphnurgus asper. The sequence goes on from JAODAG010335324.1 coordinate 6,549, forward strand.
CTTGACAAAACCAAAAATATTGACTACAGTACTGGCTGTTTGTAGTCTAATCCGAATGTCAACCATCGATTGATCTTCTTACTCTGACTCTTGTTGTCTACAATGTGTGAGTGTTCCAGTACCACTTGTATAGTCGGGCGATGTTCCCTCCTTTACATAGATGCACCGCTCATCCCTGGCAACCTCACCACTTCACTGTGAAAGATTTTAGCGATTGGTGTTGGACAAAACATGAGGGTGTCAGGGAATCCTCAGAAAATAACGGGCATCGTAAACTCATTTTGGGTTGATTTTGCTAAACATTTCCGGATGGGTGTAGAGACCATGATCAACTCGTAAATCAATGTTTGGTGTTATTGTTCTCGGTAAGACATGAATAACACAGGTTGGGATTAAATTTATAAAAATCATGGAGGTAAAAATAACTTAGCAGATGTTGCAAGTCAATATTAATGGCCTTTTTTTAGATTTATTTTTGTAACTTTGTCTTGTAACTACGGTAATAAAATTAAAAAAAATATATAGCTAATCCTATCCCAATAACCTCGAAACATTGTCAACCTCGAAACATTGTCAATACGTCTTCTTTTCTTGTAACATTTGTTTGCATTCTTCCTCATATGTCGGACCCCCTCTCTCTCGTTCGCACAACAATCTCTTCACATAATGACAGAGAGAAAGTTCATTACCAAGACGAACAGAACACCGATGCATTGATGATCTGATACCATTACCTACAAGACATTTCATGATGCAGTTAAACCGCTATCCCCTACACCCTTTGCCACCAGTTTCTTTCCAAGAATATATCTAGGGCTTTTGGAACACAAAAGTGGATTCAAATCACCTCACTTTATATTCCAATGCTTATCAATATACCAGAATTCCACCCATCATACTGCCAAGTAGAGAAGAACTAAGCTTCCTGTATTACCCAAAGACAATAGGAATCGGAATGCTTCAAGTATTAAAACAAAAACAGAAGCATCTTTTCTGTTTGACAAATCTGAAGACCACTCGACGTGCGTTTATTGAGGTAGTGTAATTTAAAGAGCTAATTCAGCTAGATTTGTTTTTGGCACTGCCCCCTTCCTGAATAATATAATAACTCAAAATAATTGCATGTTATTCCTATCGACATTATACAAAGTTTGAAGAAAATTGGCCATATTAGTTGTGGAGAAAGTATACTGACCATGACGAGTAAGAATGACTGATTCAACAGTCCATACTTCAGTTATCATGCATACAATCCCATGTGTTACATATACCAGCATATACATATATACATACACCATGAACTACAAAAAACATGTGATGCAGGTTTCTTAATGAATTTCTTATTGAAAACCATGTGCACAGATGTTCATGCTAAACAGGTTCCATATTATTTTGACATGGACTTGTAAACCCATTAAGCTGTTTAACAGTGAAAACATCTTAACATTAGAAGTACATATTTTTTTCTCTCTAAATTAACAGCTACTGAGAACTACATTTAGGTAATAATATGCATTACTCAGAAACTTCAATATTTGCATCTCATGTGCTAAATAATTAGTAGGCTACATGATTTCTTGACCATTGACAATGAAAGCAATGGGTAACCGTTGCAAGGATCGGGTCAGAGACGACAAAAATAGAGAATTATATCATAATACCAAATTGGACGAATTCATACAGAGATCTTCATGTGGAACATGTGCAAATTCAGCAGATGAAATATTGAATTCCTAATGAGAAATCTCCTGTCGATGCATGGTAATTATCACTCAATAGTTTGTAAGAACATTATCGATCGATGATTGTTCAAGATTGTCAAAGATTGTTCACAGGCTGCAGGCAGTATGCTTTTCTTTGTGACTTTCAGAAATCATTTAACCTATTTACAGTTCCTGAGCTATGCCAAGCAAGTTGTTGTGGTTTCCTTGATACTTTGATAAATTGGTAATAAAACATCTCTCTAGAAGGTTAATGGTTTTACCAAAATCTAGTGGACCAGTCGCATCATGGCTGACATGTTAGTGGTATTTTAAAATTATATAAGGAAAGTGGGCACTCAATATGGATCATATGGACCAGGGAAGTAAACACTACCTATAAATACTGATTGCATCCTCTTTAAAAAAGAAGTTTGCATTTAATTATTGTCCATACCCTCACTTTGCAAATCCTTAATACTAAACAATTATTAGATGACATTCATGTCTGACACATTACCTGATTAAAGGAAATTATTAGGAGTGAAATATTTTTCTTGAGTGGCACCCATTAATAGAACCTGACCAATACCATTGAAGAACATATGAACATGACAGTGGAACACGGACTTTTGAGTAGAGTGAAATGTAAAACACTAAATACTGTGATCAATGGCCCTGAAGAGATGGAGGCGACATTGGCAATATATTGCACAAGTTTTGTTCTCTAACACTTAAGCAATTTTCACTCCATGACATTTGCTCACAAACACCTCAATTTTCACTCCATGACATTTGCTCACAAACACCTAAGTAACTTAAGTGACTCTTATTAATTCTAACAAACTTTGATTGTTAAGTATGAAACTTTACAATCTTACCATGTCATTTGATTACATTCAACCTAAAAATCAAGACTAATGTTTGTACCTGATGATTCTGACCAACTCTGCCCAAGTTTGATTGTGGTTAAAGCATCTTCATTGATTGTTAAGTATGAAACTTTACATCTTACCATGTCATTTGATTACATTCAACCTAAAAATCAAGACTAATGTTTGTACCTGATGATTCTGACCAACTCTGCCCAAGTTTGATTGTGGTTAAAGCATCTTCAAAAAAAAGAATAAAGATTGTACCTGACGATTATGACCAACATTAAATCACATTTGATTTGTGGTTTTAAGCATTTTTCACAATTTGACCTCTGATGACCATTGACCAATTATGTATGCCCCTAAGTTCATCACTACCAAACAATGTTGAGCAATTTGGTCAGTCTCTGCGAGAAGCATTTTTATGTATTTCATGTTTTGACCTCTGTTGACACTGATTGACCTTTAACCCAAATTGTGTATCAATTTTTTATTTCAACATCGGGCATTCCAACAATCATGGAGCAGTAGCCTTCCTATGAGATGAACAGATATATAGATAGCTAAATTGGCACCTGACTACACCTAGTCTTTTATCCCAAACCTCGAATTAACCACTGTAGTACTTGGAAGTCATAATATATAATCTCAACGTAAATGACATCTAAATCTTTGTAACATCTGATGTCATTTGGGTGAACCTCTATAGACTTTTTTTACAATGCAAGTGCTAGCTTGGTAAAAAAAGTTCTTTTTGAATGACCTTTGACATGATATTGTACTACATTCATGTTACCTATGTTCATGAAACATCAATACTGTCCATACTGTCAAGAGCCTTGAGCAAACAATCTGCCTTGAGCAAAAAGAAAATTGCCTGCTTAAAAACATTATGAAAACAGAGCAGTGCGACTCTTTTCCATGTAATTTGGATATTCCGATTTTTCCATTAAACTTGCCTTTCCGTTCCATCACTTCTGCAGATGTTCTTACTCATCAATATTCCAGATTAGACCAACGTCTTCGGGCCAAAATCAGAGAACTGCATCCTCCTATACACTTGAAAATGTTTAACTACAATGGAGCACATGCATGCAACTAAACAATTCTCTAAAGTGCACTAAGTGCTTTCAGACATCGTAAAGTCACATTTTTGTCAATTTTTACCGGATTGATTCTGCTGTCCGGTATTGCCTGTACTGTTCTGGCTTGGTTGCTGCGGCTGCTGCTGTTCGCTGTCCATGTTTTTCAGGAGACGGAACAAACCAGCCGCTTCTCGGATGTGACTGAACTCGATGCAGAAGGCCTGCATCTCAATGAACAGATCCTGTAAATATGAAACAGCTTTTGTTAGTCGAACAAAGACCGAAGGGTCGCCAGTCCACGGACTGGTGCCTCTAAGCCTTTCTGAGAGGCTCACATACATTCCTCAATCAATCAACCAATCAAATTACTTATATATGGCCTAATAATATCCAAAGTTAAACAATGTTCAATTGCGCTTGCAGTCAAGAAGAAAATGCTCTTGAGAAAAGATAAGTCTTCTCCTTTTAGAAAGTGCCGACATTTGGTGATGTTTTGATGTTAGTAGGAAGCTTATTCCTCAGTTCAGGAGCAGATACAGAAAATGAGTGACAGCTGTATGTTGCAAGCTTCCATTTGGGTGTCATCAGAAAATTCATATTGGAAGAACGAAGGGTACGCATAGAAGACTATGGCTGGACTAAGTTGCAGAGATAAATTGGAGCGAGATTATTCAGCTCTTTATACGTAATCGGCGATACATTATGAGACTGGCAACCAATGTAACTGCTGCTGCTGCAAAACTGGAGTGATGTGGTGAGATTTTCTTGTAAAAGTAACGCTGTATCCATAGCGCAATGCAGTCATTGTAATTTGGAGTGAGGCAGTCCATACAACAAGGAAATACAATATTCCAGCTTTGATGACATGACTGCATGAACATTGGTAGTGCAAGGTTCTGTTGAGAGAAACTTCCTGATCCTCCCAATTTTCTGCAGAAAGAAATTAATGGCACGACAGGTACTGTTAATGTGCTGTTTGAAAGAATATATCTCCCATCAATCGTTACACCAATATTTCTAGCTGAACGTTGGTACAATAACACTAGAACAAACATTAATGTCAGGGATCAGAGAGGGGGGAGTGGCCAAATTTTGAGCGGTCTTAGAATGACTTCGGTCTGAGAATCGTTCAGTTTCAGTTTGTTCAGTTGTCATCCATTGTTTGATATCACCGCCACATTCTTGTGTCATAGAGACCGCAGAGGAAATATTTTGATTTCTTGAAGGACAAGTAAAGTTGATCATCATCAGCGTATCGATGAAATTTGAGATTGTGACAGATGGATGAGTTGACCATGAGGAGACCTGTAAATGGGGAACAAATAGGGGCCTAAAACAGAAACTTGTGGGACTGCAAAGTGTAATGGCTGAGAAGCAAAGATTTGCCCATTGACTGACACTAATTGAAGGGTATCTGTAACATAGGAATGTAGCCATTGTAGAGCGCATCCATCGACACCGAGGTTAGACAGGCGCTGTTTGTGTGGTCAATAGTGTCAAAAGCTGCTGATAAATCCAACAGAACAGGAAGAAATGGTTAGAATATCATTATGAACCATGAGCAGTGCTATGTATCTTTCTGTATGCTGATTGTAATGGTTCCAGCAACGAATTCCGATCCAAGTAGTTAATCGGCTGGGATGCAACAACCTTTTCAATCACCTTCGATAAGAAAGGAAGGTTGGATATTGGATGAAAATTATTCATGATTTTAAAGTCAAGTGTTTCTTGTAAACTTTTGACCTTTTTTTGGATCGATATGCTAAATTTCAGATTCCAATGGATTTATTTTTCTTTTAAATTTAATCCAATACTTCGTGTACCCTTTTGTTTTATGTAATATGTTTAATATTTGTTCTATGTGCAGTAGAGGGCCTTGGGAAAGATAAGCCAGTGGCTAACCAAGTCAAGGATAAATATGAAGCGCCTATAAAAAGGTTCAGAACCTTATAGGGGGATATGAGTCTCAGAGAAATTGTTGTTCTCAAACTATGCAAACCTTGCTCGTGCAACGCATGACATTGTTTGACCAATTGTCATGCCACGTATTTTTGTAGGATCTTGGATAGGCGAATGGAGGAAAGAAGATATCCCCCAAGGTTTGGTCATATCTGGCACATTTTCAAGTTTCCTAGACCTATTCATGTGTGCAGCCTCCATTGCTAAGTAGTGCAGGCCATCACTGTACGATCACATATAAATATGCCACCATAACATCAAGAGCATTCTTAGAGGCATTGCCAGTTTTAGACAATACTCCCTCGGTGGGTACAAATTCTTCCTAACATCTAACCAACATCGGCCCCCCCCCCCCCTTCTGACGCTGGAAACAGTGACCTCTAGTGCTCCTCGACTTGCATGAAGATGATGAAAAGATGATTATAACACTCAGTTACCTTGACATTGATGATCTTGTTCCTGATCAAAGACTGCAGGAATACACAAACCTGGAAAGGATGAATAAAGTATATAGAATCAGATGATGCTAACGATTACATTTCATGTTATCTAAAATCAATGAAAACGTTTGATTTGAATCATCGTTTTTTCGGCTCCTATTATGTACGCCCCTGACTGTAAGACAGACAATGAGACCCCTGGGAGAGATATGCACGGAAGGAGTTATGTACCAGAGAAACTGATGATGCAGGGTCCATAAAAGGCACTACAATGGGAGTATTAACGACTTCATAGAGGAGTGTACATTAATGTAGACTCAATGTACAGATACTCCTGACAACTGTATCGACAGATCCCTGGAAGATTAAAGTCTTGATGGAATGATGTACCAAAGTAACGTATGATGAAGGGTGCATAGAGGACACTACAATGGTGTCTTAATGACACCTTAGGTGTACATCATACAGTACATCAATGTAGACTCACTAGATTCACTAGATACTGACAACTGTAAGAAAGATATATATTTATGTTATGTAATGTGTATATGTATTTATGTGCTAACGTCTTAGTTCAGCCTCTATGATCGTCTGTCCCTTCATCTTATATCAGTATACCAATTCTCACAGTTCAGGAGCAGAGGGAATCATCTATGTTTGGGAGAACATTTTCCATTTTGTTTTGGTTTTAGATTGATGTTTGGACAAGAGAACTGCTGTTGAACACAACAGGTAGTAGCAGTTGCTGCTTAATAACAGTCAGGCCCCTCAAGACATAATTGAGTTTAAACTAAGAATTCAGTAAATGTTGGTTTACTGTTTGTGCAGATATTTCAGGGTACTTTGTAATTCAAGTCGTCACTCTGTACAGACCCTTCTCTTGTTAAAAGGTTTACTGATGAGGCTTGGTCCTACGTAGCTTACCAATCTGACGTGTCTGTTCTGCATGGACTTATCGTCCATAGACTCACAGGTAGAGATACAATTTGAAATGTAGAGATGAACAAATTCCTGAGGTAGATCCACTGCCTGAAAGTCAGATGAAAATAAGCAAACTCCATGTTAGAGCAGTTGGGTTCTTCCAGCCCGTTTTATAGGAGGCTGTTCCTGGGTTCGTTACGACCCTATGATGGTAGACGTTTAGAGATTAACGAGGTAGGCGTCCCATCCCGTCCGACTCCAGAGACTTGCCATTTAACATCCTCATCAGATGAGCGACTGATAACGTTAACGTACGTTGGAAACAGGTGTAGAGCAGCGGAGCCCTAAGTCACATGGTCTGAGTCACACTACTTGAGCCTGGGTAATTAGCCGTGACTACTAGAGGATGCATCAAACGAAATGCAGGGAAGGAAGCAGAACAGATTTGTTCAAACGTGAATATTCAGTGACCTAACCTTAGTCCATGCTATTGAGATTTAGTTCCTTTCTTGAGTTTCGTCTTAATATACGTGCATGGAAAATTCAACAATGTAACAATTTGCTGACTTCATTTGCAAAAGCCCTTTGCTACAGTATAAACAGTCATTTCTCATGTTAAGTAGTCTTGATGACTCTGTAAACTGAAACTTGTAAACTGTATTACAGCAGAATTGTATAAAAATAGTTCTAATCAGAATCAATGAAATAGACATTTTTGTTATTATTACCTAAGATGATATTGAAAGATCATTAACGTTACATTGGATATTCGGTGCTTGTACCCATGTTAGTTAGTATTCTGTGATTCAGTTAAACTGCATTAGCTTCAGCAAGATGGCAATCCACATTCATGCTACATTCATACACTTTTGTTTTGAGTCTAATGACCACCTCCATTGAGTGTAAGACATGTCCATGTTGATCAAGACACTGAGACCCGACCTTGGCACCTGAACAATGATAACGTCAACTTAACAATGCTTTCATGCCTACCTATGCACTGATAGATAGTATAGTATAGATAATAAGGATCAGAAAGGACAATGTCCTCATAAAGGATCCTAAACCACAAATACCCTAAATTCTACCATTATCGGAAAAATAAGCATCAATACCATTCTGATTCACCTCGTTGGATTTTCTAAGTAACAACTCCCTGGTTATACTACATCAATATCATGAAGATCTCATATTCAGTGCTTAATGACTCTAGGCTATGTTAGTACAAGATAGATACTTCATGCACTTACTGTTGTCAGTCTATTGACAACCTCCATTGAGTGTAATGACATGTCCATGTTGACCAAGACACTAAAGTATTCTGTGATTTGGTTAGACTGCATTAACTTCAGTAAGATCTCAATTGCTGGGATTGGATTATTCTCAACTAGCTCTGGAAACTGTAAAACAACAGAAAAAGTACAAGGGACGATAATTGGGTATGTACTTCATGAAGGATACCTCAAATATGGTGTATGTACATGTGTATGCAGATAGTACCATATCGCCGCCTCACTTATACATACTCATTGACGTGTCTGCTATTTGAGGTGGTCTTACATGAAGTATATACCTATATTTGAGATCATCAATATACAAGAATATGTGTCAGTCAGTCAAGTAGGAACTAAGGTATCTGCAAGTAATAATATGTGAAAAGTTTCACTGGATGCAGAACACAACAGACTATCATTGTCATGGTAATTAGCTTGTATATATATTTCTCCTTCATCAATGAGAACATAAAACAGAGTATACTTCAAACTATTTACAGTTCCCATGTACTAGAATTGTCACAGCAGTATTGTGATTGGTCTACTGTCAATGCATTTAGATAAATTAGAAGACCATTCTTGCAGAAAGTGATTGATCAATGATCAATTAGACATTTGTTGGGCCCTCATTGTGCAAACTACTCTTTATAAACGTATCTTAGTTGAAGTCAGCCCTATGTGGTAGACTAGCTTTGTTGGCCATCTTGATGCAAACTTCTCAACGCTAACGTACCTTAGCGGGAGTCAGCCCTATATGGTAGACTAGCTTTGAATCCTTCTCTAGTTCACTCAGTAGTTGTTGTTGCTTGGCCAATATGAGGGGTTCTTTGAATGCCTTGGCCATTAATTTCTTTACTTCCTGCAGTCCAGCACTGTTGTTGACTCCCATGCCATTGTCCCAGGCAATGTAATGGTCCCTCTCACCTGGATGCAACCAGACCAACTGAATATTCAAAAGGTAGAGCAAGTTATTCAAATGATGACAAAATGTAGTGAACCCGCTCACCTGGATGCAAGCAGAATAAATGAATAATCAAGGTGAGAGTTATTCAAATAGGTGAGAAAATGTAGTGATCCCTCTAACTGAGATGCAATAACTAATAGGAGGAGCGAGTTATTCAAATGATGATAAAATGTACTGATCCCTCTCACCTAGATACAACCATATTAACTGAATTTTCAAAAGGAGGAGTGAGTTATTCAAATGATGATCAAATGTAGTGATCCATCTCACCTAGATACAACTATAGCAACTGAATATTCAAAAGGAGGAGCGAGTTATTCAAATGATGATGAAATGTAGTGATCCCTCTCATATAGATGCAACCAGAATAACAGAATATTCAAAAGGAGGAGCGAGTTATTCAAAAAGGATGAGAAAATGTTGTGTTCCCTCTCACTTGGATGTAAACAGACTAATTCAATATTCAAAATAGGAGCAAGTTAGCGAACGAAATCTGTGATTTTTCTGTGATTAAGAAGTATGTTGTTTATTATGAGAAGAATACAGTTGTCTGTGCCAAGGAAGCCAATCGTCTACTAATGTAGTAGTGTGGCTAGCTGAGGTTAGTCATAGCCTAGTCTAAACAGGCTATGAGGCCTAGTAGTTTGAGAGTCTGCTTTTGGGTCCAAAGGTTGCCGGTTTGATCACCAGAGTTGACTTGTTCAGCACGGCTGCTTTGCAGCGGTGATGATTGAAGTCTTCCATGGTTTTCAATGATTCGGTGGGTTTCATTGATGTCACAATAACTTCACTCAGAACAGCTGCAGTGCAGTGGTGAAGAACAGATTATTCTCACTTCCTTTGGTCTTTGAGATAGTGGTCAAAGACAGTGGTACACTCACGTCTGTCGGGGACGTTAAAGGACGGTCTTTTTTACATGTGTGAACAGTTCAACTATGCATTTATAACTCACAAAATACAGTCGAATACAGCATTTTAGAAGTGCTAACTCAAACATCACATCTTAAAATCTATACATTTTTGCTCAACATCGCCTTGTCAGTCACTATCTCAGGTACTTATAAGCTACCTTACTTACAGTCAGATATTCCTGTGTCCTGCCTTACGGCATTTTTGGACGCAAAAACTCTCACACACACTTTAATCAATGAGACTATTTCCATGGACTCACTTGTGGCAGCTTACATGAAGATTACTTTGGCCAAAACTATATGTTAAACTTTATGCAGTTTCCAAACTGATAATGACATTCAGCATGTTATAGTTTTGAGAGGCGATGATGGCTTAACGTTAGTGCATATACATAAGTAATACAATGTAGGGGATATCTGATTCGAGACTTAACAATGTATGTTCGCGCAACCTCGTAGCCATGCTGATCAAATAACTTTTCACTATTCTTACTTCGGAGACATGATACTTGGAGATTGCCATGTTTTTGTATCGCAAAGGTCAAGTTAACCGAATGAATGCCTTGCCCTCGCAACGATTAATGTGAAGCTATGCTAGTGTTACGAATTCACTTATTTTAATTAGCATAAAACAAATGACGAATCGCAGAGATGCCTTATTAATGATGTTCATGATCACAGGAAATTCCTGGTGGACCAAAGTTCAATTTGATGATAAATTTCAGCAGACAAGTAGAAATAGGTATTGGCAAGAACAAGGAACAGTCTGCCTGATGGGTTAGTACCAATAAATAATATTTGTCAGAGCCTGCAAAACAGATATTTTCATTCTTACCTCATCCTCGCAGACATGTAATGGCGGAGCTATCCTGATCAACTCTGGCTTGAAGTGATTGTTGATTGGAGATCGGTTCCCGCACATCAACGACTCAATAACCGGTGCAGCATTGCCGGGAGTGTATGTGGAGCTGAAGGAGGAATGGAGGAATGTCACAGTATAAAACAACACTAACAGAAAACAACACAGGCCGACTACATACATGCGCTGTTATTGCTGTACAGCTCACAACACCAAATTCAACAATAGAATATGACACAGACTATCTACTGTATGCGCTGTTATTGCTGTTCAGCTAACAGCCTGCCACCAAATTTAACAATAGAATATGACACAGACCATCTACTGTATGTGCTGTTATTGCTGTTCAGCTAACAGCCTAACACCAAATTTAACAATAGAATATGACACAGACCATCTACTGTATGTGCTGTTAAGCTAACAGCCTAACACCAACTTTAACAATAGAATATGAGACAGACCATCTACTGTATGCGCTGTTATTGCTGTACAGCTAACAACAAACACCAAATTGACTGATAGAAAATAACAGACCACAACAACAAACACCAATAGAAAATAACACGGACCAGAACAACAAACACCAATAGAAAATAACACAGGCCAGCTACTGTAATGCACCCTACAGAACAGCAAAGTGACAACTTGTTAGTACAACTTGATTTCTACAAAGAACAACAAAGAGACGACTTGTAAGCGTAGGCTACACATGCAAAACAACAATCATTGTTAGTACGACTTGAATTCTACAAAGAACAACAAAGAGACAACTTGTAAGAATAGGCTACACATGCAAAACATACAACCATTGTTAGTATGACTTGATTTCTACAAAGAACAACAAAGAGACAAAACATACAACCATTGTTAGTATGACTTGATTTCTACAAAGAACAACAAAGAGACAACTTGTAAGAATAGGCTACACATGCAAAACATACAACCATTGTTAGTATGACTTGATTTCTACAAAGAACAACAAAGAGACAAAACATACAACCATTGTTAGTATGACTTGATTTCTACAAAGAACAACAAAGAGACAACTTGTAAGAATAGGCTACACATGCAAAACATACAACCATTGTCAGTACGACTTGATTTCTACAAAGAACAACAAAGAGACAAAACATACAACCATTGACTTCAAATACTTTGAGTTTATCGTGTATCAACAAATTGCTAGTAATGCCAACACATGAAGATAATGTACCCTTGCCTCAAGAGGAGACTATTTATAATTTATTTATAATTGAGGAGTTATTCACGTTGCACTTGCATTACTTTATGTTGCTCCTCAAGCGTAAGGACACATATAATCGTATATAACCGCTTCTAAACTGTGTCACTGAAATACAAAACAAGAAAGGAGATACATGCTTAATTTTCTATCTTTGTTCCCAACTTAAGATGCTGCTTTCAAAAATTAACATGTTCATTAATGAACTATATCATATCAACATGTTTATATCACTGAATAGTGAGATATAAATTAACGGAACAAGAACGATATCCTGTTAACAAAAAGAGATTATATTTACAAGTATGATGATATCAACAAAATTCTCACAAAGTAGCGCGTATTAAAATTTTTATATCGGTTTAAGGTAGAAGTTTAGTTAGTGGTCATAGGCAAAATATCAAGTCAGTTAGACATCATATGAACACTTAAATTGGTTTTAAAACTGACCTTGAGTTTGGTTCAGGGTCTGGTACAATACAGGATAGGGCTGCTTTACTCTCGGCAGGTAAATCTAATTGTTTTTCGGCCAATGAGAGCTTAATTCCACCCCAATCACTCATATTTAGTCCAGAATCAGTGGACACTATTTGTCTCGGGGTCTTCTTCAGTTGCTGGGAAGGATAATAGCGACAAATTAAGAGATCACATCTATCTGTACATGTATGCATATAGTGATATAGATAGTCTTACCACTTGACAATATGATGACGACAACAACAAAACCACAAAACAACAGTAATAATAATTATAACTCGTATTCAATATCAGATCCAACCAGACAAGAGCTATCATCATCGTTGTGTGGATGACTATATGGTATGTAATAGAACATTATTAGTCTTCTTGAAGGATCAGTCATTTTGTCGACTAGGCAGTATGAAATTTCCTTACACTTAGTATGGATTGATACACTGGATGTTTCTTGTACATTTTGTTCCTATCCAATGACGGGCCATGCGAGCGAAATGTACAGTATTTTCCCAAAAGCCATTACTAGAATTGGTGATATGCTTTCAGCGAGGCTGGTGAAGGATTTCCACTGCAGCTGTGTTTACGTACATAGGGTACAACATTGTACTCACAATGTTGTCCTCAGTAGGCCTAAAAAAACAAAACAAGTACAAACTTTCTTCAGTATAGACTTGTTGGAAATCTTTGCGAGAAGCTACAAACAAATGAAGTAAATAGGTCTTTTCCTACCCGGGACTATTTGTTATTCTCCCAGGACTGTATCAGGCCTGTGTGGGCAGTATGTGGCAGTAACGTATTACTTTCACTGTTTCAGATCACTATGGAGGCCTTCTTTGCATTATGTCTACATGAATGATGAATGGCTTTTTTCATGGAAGCCACAGCAGGAAGATTTATTTAGAACCAGCATTTATTTAATCCCATCAATAGCCCTCCACCCCCTGTACCCCTTTTGATGATTTGATTCCTTGATTGACAGTTCTGTCGTTTGGCTAATTTACTCCCTCTTCTTTCTGAAGTATTTCTTTTCACACATAATGCAACAACTGGACAATAATTTCACCTATGTGCATTGCCCATTTTATAATTTAGCTATACCTCTCGTGCAAGGATAAACTTAGAACCAAGCTTTAGAGCAAAAGACTAAACTGGGAAGATTTCCATGCATATATATACGATCATCTCAATCTGTAGCAGATGGCTTGAGGCAATCCTCTGTCTTGCCTGCTGCATTGTACTTACCATAAGGGCATCCCTCGGTGGAATGGTGCTAGATATGAGCTGGGAAAGGAAGACCTTCTCTCCTTTGCCGATTGGAGGAATCAAGTTCACGATGGAGTTTCTTTCATTTTCACCGAGCTGAGGACAAGGGGGACAAAATAGGCATTGTAAATAATATCTACTTGGAAGCCCTTGTGAAGGCATCATATTTATCAATAATTTGTGTGCAAGTGTGGGAAATAACAAGGAAGGGCAAGTTCACTGCCATGAGTTATCATTAAAGGAGCAGACAGAGTTTGTCTGGTGGTCAATTAAATCCACAGAAATGACCTCCCATTAATGAGAGCTTTGTACCGAAATTACCATAAATCCACAGAAATGACCTCCCTTTAATGAGAGCTTTGTACCGAAATTACCATGCAAAGACCATTTCGTAATCTTAAATGTAGCAGGAAATTATCAAAAATAAGTATAAACAATATAAACAATGAAAATATCTTCAACCACCGAGGCCTCATTGCCAATCATGGCAAATCTCCCTGCAGTCACTCATTCAACCCTACAGTCACTCATTCAACCCTACAGTCACTCATTCAAACCCTACAGCAGTCACTCATTCAAACCCAACAGTCACTCATTCAAACCCTACAGACACTCATTCAAACCCTACGGTCACTCATTCAACTCTTCAGTCACTCATTTAAACCCTAGTCACTCATTCAAACCCTACGGCAGTCACTCACTCAAACCCTACAGTCACTCATTCAAACCCTACAGCAGTCACTCATTCAAACCCTAGTCACTCATTCAACCCTATAGTCACTCATTCAAACCCTACAGCAGTCACTCATTCAAACCCTACAGCAGTCACTCATTCAAACCCTACAGTCACT
>JAODAG010335325.1:0-10491 GCA_027574785.1 Orphnurgus asper
GATCCTGCTTCTCGCAGAGCATACGAAAGAGAGCGAAGGCAAGGAAGGAGAAGTTGGCCAGGTATGGGATTGCGGGGGGGGGGAGGCATAGGCCTACTTTATTCTTGTGTGGAAGGGGGCATAAGTTAATTTCAAGCAGGGTTCTGAAGTCAAGGAGGGGTGAGGGTAATAAACCTTTGGGGGTGGTGTATACCCCTGGGGGTGTGGGTGTGCCATGAAGAAAATACAAATTCTGTCACTTCTGTCACTTTGAAATACTGCTATTTGTTGTTGTATTTTTGCTGATTTTAATTTATGTGCATACTAATTAGTGATGTCTGAGGTCACAATGATGGTCCAGATTTCAATCCAACTACTCCAGGAAGATGTCACAGCTGTAAACCACTCAAGAAATCGTGCCATGCCATGTGGAACCAATAGAAATCACTCGAAGGTCAAAAGCCATCATGGTCATCAATTTACAGTATTGCCATTGTGGGGGGTAAAACAAAAATAAAGAAAAGGGGGTAAAACAAAAATAAAGATAAGGGGGTAAAACAAAAATAAAGATAAGGGGGTAAAACAAAAATAAAGATAACTGCCTAAAATTCATCTGATCTGCTCAAGTTTAGTTTCAATGGAAAGAGAATTTAGAGCTGAATCCACCTTGTTTTTTTATTCAGAGTAGACCTCCTCTTAATTTTAATTTTGGGTTATGCCACTATTACAATATTAATTTCGTAATGCATGTTGAACTCACCTCGCCCAATCCCTTTTTAAATTATGGATAACTCTCTCTAAGGTCCTGTGGTAGAGGGAAGATATTCCTTGGATTCATCCTCAGCGATCGCTACTTATCTCTAGAAATGTGGACAGATATGTGTCCTCCACCCCACCTCCACCACGCCTACAAAGAGTAGTAGTAGTAGTAGTAGTAATAGTAATAGTAGCAGTAGCAGCAGCAGCAGTAGTAGTAGTAATAATACTAGTAATACATTTGTAGTACCTTCGTGTGCTTGTACATGCAGTACTCACCATTTGATGTTGTATGTCCAGTTGTAGGAATTACATGTAATTCAAAGGACAGTTAACTCTGCGATTGAGACTTGGATATCGTAGATGAAAACCTGAGTTAGCTCAAACCATCTATATGACAGTAAAACAAAACTGACTGTAAGCAGAATCATGAAGTACTGATGCTGTACTCGTGCCTTCGGAATCAGATAAAACTTACTATCCAAATCATGTGAGTTACAAACAGAAACAGGAAGAATGAATCAGCTCAGCAAGGCTAGGTCATATAATTTAATCCAAACAGGAAACTGTGACCTAGGTTCACGATTTCGCAAAGTAGAAGACTAACAGGAATATGTAACTTGCCTGGAGGACTAGGGTGGGTGGTAAATAAACTTTACTAAAGTCAGGGATGTAGCATTCGGGGATGGGGTAAGCCTCCCTTGATAAATAGAAACATTACGCTTTAACGTTAAACTGCTATCTTAGAAAATACTGATGTCTTTCTATTCAATATCAGCTGTGCTGATAGCTCGTGGTATAGAAACATAATTTACTTTATCAGATATAAAGTATGTAAAATGCTCTAAAGTTACACACAATAACAAGTTACATTTTAACTGAGTAGGATTACGCGAAGGTGATGAATAAAAGGCAGATACAGTCACCTTCTACTTTTACTCACAACCATTCTTCAAGCATTTATCACAGCCCCCACATGGTAGATTATGTAATATCGATACACCATCGTAACAATGTAATATATATTAATTATTTAAATATACTTGGTCCGATCACTAGTCTGGTCATCAATTTTGATAATAGCAAGGATAGTTTTTTTCGCTTAAATTATTTGCCCAAGCTCTCGCGCCTTCAGTGCCTACTAAATCTTTGGTCACAATGTGACCTTAGGTCAAATTATTATTGTTAAGTCTTTCGGTATTTCCCAGTTTGTCTATCTTTTTCAAGTGCTGCCTAGTCCTCCAAAAAGTTTCATTAAGCATGTAGAACAGTATATTTTTAAATTTATAAGGAATAGTCAGCCAGACAAGGTTAAGCGTAACACGCTTATCGCTCCTATATCGGACGGGGCTTAAATGCCATTCATTTGTCTAGTTTTATTCAAATACTTAAGTATACCTGGGTTAAGCATTACATGACCAGTAATGATGCTTCTTGGAAGTTCGGAAAATCGCGTTAATTTCAATGTAATTCGAGTCCGGGTGACATTATTACCAATAATGAATTTATTAATGATGTCTGTGAGGCATTGACTATTTTTCATTTTAAAGAACCTCACGAAAACTATTGTATGCAGATTATGTGGAATAATGCTAATATTAAAGTTAATAAACATAGTATTTACTACAAACAATTGATAAGAACATTATTTATGTGAAAGATATAGTTGACGATAATAAAAGGTTCTTAAGTTATAATAGGTTAATAGAAAATTTAACAAATTTTCCTTTTACCAATTATTTCGGTATTATTTCAGCTATCCCAAATATCTGGAAGCAAAGATTTGAGGATAATGAGGAAGATTTTTCCTTGTTAGAGGGAATTTTAAATGTCCCTTCTATGTGTCGTTGTATTTATAAGAAACTAATACCTAAATTTATATCTCCTCCTACTTCTTTAACAAAATGGAACTTAGAATTTACATCTATCTCCGAAAAATGGCATATTATTTTTCGAATTCCTTTCCTGTCTCTTAGGGAAAGTAAAATTAAGTATTTTCAATACAGGTTTCTTCATAGAGTTTTATGCACTAATGTTTTTCTTCACCGAATTACAGAAAGGGAGACATCTGCTTGTACTTTCTGTAAGAATGCAGAAGAATCAATTAACTCAAATTGTATTTATGACGTAGAACAGATAATTTTAGGCAGTCAGTTCATTTTTGACAAAAGGGATATCTTCTTTGGATACAAACTTCTTTTGACACATTTATATTTTTTCCAAAAAATTAAATACCGAAATACCCATTCTAAATGTTTTTTTCTATAAGTTTAAATTCTATTTACAAGTTGAAAATAGTATTTCAAACAAACCAAACAAAAGTTGCTGCATTCCGTTTGATCAGCTTAAAATTGCATTTAATAATTTTCAATTGTTTTTCAAATAATTTTTTATTTTATAAATGTATTTCTCAAAGCCTTTGTCTTGTATATACATAGTACCGACAGAAATTACAGAGTGAAACATGTATTTATATGAGAACAAACAAATCAAAATAAAGATGGAGGGGAAAAATAGCTAAAGTAAGTATTGAATGAATGAAGGGTTTATGCGCAGCCACTACCTTGTAGAAGAGCAAGATGTGCACGATCGTGCTGAAATCAATAAAATAAACTATAAAAGTAGTGAGTTAAGAATACATTAATTAATGTTTAACTTAAGGACATAATCATCACTATTTTTAAAGAGAAAATGTTTCAGACGTTTTTTAAAAGACCCAATCGTAAGAATAGTACGTTGTTCAACGGCATTCCATAATTTGGGACCACATTTGGAAAATGATCTGTCACCAAGCTTAGTATAGGATTTTGGTGCCAATAGGATGGCCGTGGAGAGTGTAGACATAACAAGAGAGTTGTTTAAATAAATGGGAGCTAAGCCAAGTAGACATTTATCTGAACCCACTAAAATGATTTCAGTTTTACTAGCATTAAGGCAAAGAAAGTGAGATTTCATCCTAGTATTCAAAACAGAAGAACATTGATATATATATATCATGGGTTAAAACCCGCACTTGGAAATTAGGGGTGAAAGCCTTATATAATTGATGATCATCAGCATACCCTTTAATATGAAAACCAAGTTTAAGTATTTTCGCATACAATGACCGAATATAAAAATTGAACAATACAGGGCCAAGTAAAGACCCTTGTGGAACCCCCCCCCCCCCATAAGGTACATCAAGATAATTAGAAAAGCTTCTACCAATTTTAACTCTCTGTGTTCTGCCAGTAAGTAAGGATTTGCACCAATTATGAGCCATACCGTGAATACAAATGTCGTGATAGAGAATGGTCAGGAGTATTTGATGAACAACACGGTCAAAGGCAGCACTCAGATCAAGAAGAAGGATAAGAGAAACGTCTTTACGATCAGATGCAACCAAAAGATCATTAACGATCTTCAAGAGAGTTGTCTCAGTACTATGACCCTTTTTATAGCCAGATTTACGAATGATATGGAGGTTATTTAAGTTCATGTTGTTATGTATCCTTTTCAAGACCACTCTCTCAATGAATTTACCGACAAAAGAAATAAATATAAATATTTAGTTTTACTTTGTCAAAAGTCAATTTTTTTAATTATGGGTGTGAAGTCGGCATTCTTGATGCCATCCATCGATCCGGTTGAAAGAGAAAGATTGATTAATCTGCACCAGGTAGGAAGAAGCAAGTCAAAAAATATTGAAATAAATATTGAAATATTGAATAAATATTGTTACAAATATTGAAATAAAAATTTATATATTTAAATATTTAAGTATTTAAATATTGAAATACATATTTCAATAAATATTACAATATTTCAATATTTCAATAATTCAATCTTTCAATATTGAAATATTGAAATATTTAAATACTATAACCTCACGCATGGTCATCAAATTATACATGGGTCATGCGCGACTTCACCACGGCTGAACGAAATTTCATTTTTCCACTCCCACTTTTCAACATCCAATACTGAGTGAGCGGAGGTTGTTTTAAATCTCTTCTGCCTAACTGCAAGGAGAGAAATACTCCACTTTAGTATCAAAATATTTTATTTTATCTTTCGGGGAAAAAACTGTTTCTAGGCGAACTCTAGTGAAAGTAAAGCTACACGATCGAGTGAGTACAAACGTTAAGGTTCAGTCATCGAATACATGAACGTGATGTATAAATTGATCGGTTGAGATAAAACAATGGCTTTGTTAACATCATTCATAACATGACAATATAGTACAGCTTTGGTCTGTACATTCGGCATTGGTTAACCAATAACATTCTGAATTCCATGTAGGCGTCATTGGCGATACCTTCGGTAACTGTTATAATTTTCTCACAAACTGTCATATAGGCCTACTACCTACACGAGTAAATTAAACGGTCGAAACGGTCTGATAACCTTAAGAAATCAGTCAGAAAATTGTACTTCAACGTAAGCTTACTTTCAATAGTCAAGTGTCTTTCAGAGCGGTCTGGATCCTGACGTTGATAGTCTCTCTGGTAGATCTGATCTCAAACCTTTCATTCAAATATATTTTTTTTTAGTTTATTTCTATAGTTGTTAGTTTGTTAATATTAACGTCCTTGAAGTTATTACCTTGCGGGTCGGCTATTTTAGCAGCTATTATGTGAATAATCATAATACAGTAAAAGGGGTGTTTGAGAAAATTCTTCAACAATATCATTCATACGTAGCCTGTGTTTGACTCGATCTATTAATGACTCTTGATCAAGGTGAGAACTTCCAACCACAGACTAAAATTGTCTTCTTCTGTCGGGTTACTTACGGTTTCTGTTTTCTCCTTTATCGGAGTATTTACCTTCGTATCTGAACTTTCCATCAACCCCATGTAATGTCTACATGTCTTATCTATATATTTATCAATTTGATCATTATTAAAACCGGTCAATTTCACTTTTGCATATGGCAAAGCAAAAGAGCATTTACTGTCGTCAACGTCAAGTGATGTAACCCATACTTTACTGCTTTAATTCCATGGAAATATGGCTCAATCTAACAGCTTTTCTATTGTATCATTTTTCAAATGAACTAATCTCATCAATGGATGTATCGTTCAATTGTTTATTTCTAGCTACCTCGTTGTTTGGTTTGTAAGTTGTCGTCGGTATGAGGCTGATTTTGCTTCTTTAAAGACATATATAACTCATCAAGCCCATCAAGCAGTACTAGACACTTGTTACTCTTGAAAAGTTCTTCCAGATCGTCGGATGTAAATTTACATGTTTTAGGTAACATCCGCCTGACAGTGTCAGACACATTCATGCTCTCCTCTACCTCTTTGAGAGGGATGTATATCAGGAGGTAATCACCCAGCTTCCCTTCGATCCATCGATTAATATTATGTTGGGTCAAAGTTGTTTTACTGAACCCCAGGTCTGCTATAATAAGGACACGGATGCCATTGAAATGGTTAAGTGAAAAAAGCTTGTCGCTGGAGGTTACAGTCGTCTTACCTTTCCTGCCTATTATTGAGCATTGGCAGTGTGTTTAAAGAGCACCTATTGGTATTGGTTCTCCCCATGGTAACGGTTTGACGAAGCATAATTTCTCGTAGTTTTTGACGAGGCTATCAACAAAGACCTTCGGCAAAAAAAGAGAAATAATGTAACTTTCAATAATTTTACAACAGCTGTAGTGTCAGTTGTTGCATAATACAAATAACATATTTACAGAAAATGGAAAAGTTAATCGTCAGAAGAGAACTCTAAAAGGAAGGTCAAGAAAAGGAAAAAGTTTAATGTTTCCAATGGTCTAAAACTTAAAAACCTAGAACAGTTATTTCGGTAGCCATGCTGTAAATGAATGTTGCAGTACTTTTTGTTAAAAATTTAAAAATTATAAACTAAGCACACTTATAGGCAGTCTCTTTGCATAATTAAATTTTAGTATGTTCAACTGTCCTGCGTTTGAAAGCACATAGCTTTAACGCCCGCAGAAGCAGCAAAGTAGCTATATAGATTATTAGCTTAAATGTTTTACATGAACTGAGGAAGTCATATCTTTATCTTTCCTGGTACTCATGTTGGTTCCTTGAGATGCTAAGGGCTGTGGAATAAACATATATATTTTATGCCAATATTCAAATGGTATATTTTAGAAAGTGCAAAATTCACTTTGTGAATTAAAATTTACGTTATTAATAAGCTGAAAATAATAGTACCCGTTGATATCTATATATACATACTATTTGTTGTTCTTCGTAATGTTGTATAGAATCTGAGCAAGAAAATGTAGGAAAGGTACTACTGAATGAATAAATATAATTATACGGTTATATAATTAGGTTAGCAACTAATAGGGTAGTAATTATAATGGAGACCATAGCGTTACGGTAATTACTACTGATTTAATAAAATATATACAAACATAAAGTCTGGATAACTACTACTGATTGCATAAAAAGGTATACAACCATAGCTTTACGGTAGCATCTGCAATTGAATTATAGGTATACAGACATGGCGCTAGAGTAACTAGTACTGTTTGAATGAGATCGCATTATGGTAACAACTACTGATTTAATTATATGTATACATCCATGGCGATACGGTAACTACTAGAAATTACAACCATAGTGTTAGGCTCTAACTACTACTTCTTGAATAAGATATACAGCTATATTGATTATATTTTGTATCTTTGTTATATTTATTATATCAAAGTGGATAACTTCTCCTGAATTATGCTGTACGGAACATCGCTTCATTTCATCGCCTACAACGTATTTTGTGGAAGCAGTTACCCAGATTGTCATTGTTTGACTTTTCTTTCAAAATCACCAAGAAAAAAACAACCAAACTCCGAGGGCATCATGTCTGTCGGCACCATCATGCCAACATGATTCACTTCCCAGCTCCCATGTTATATCGATCAGATTGTAAAAAGTGTTATTTGGTGGAGTGTAGCATTATATTATGTGTAGTACATGAATATGTATGGTGACAGCCCACAGAGACCAGCCGAAGCCGTCGCAAATATATACTACACATCATCTGAGTCTAAATAATTTGAGTACATAAAGCACATTGTAACATCTTGAACCACACATTCCTGTTGAAAACTTCATAAGAACGAGTAAAACTGGATATTCAATCTTGTTATCCGCCAAATGAATAATTAAAGCTAAATAGACATACAGCATGGTCATAAACGTGCAGTATATTCGTACATGGAACAAACAGATGAAAATGTTACAAACATTTCATTTGTGGAAAATGCTAAACGCCAATTGTATTTCCCATTTTCTGAGTTTTCACAGTTTCTTGTCACACTATTAGTGTCTATACTGCAAAATTCAAGTAATAAATCACTGTCAGGGGCGCTACTACACATGTTGGGTCACTGGAATAACTTCACTACGCATTGTGTAAATTACTATCATTAGTTGTAGGAAATAATAACAATATTAAATGGTTCTAGAGTCTTTTAAGATGTGTTCTTACCATATTCCTTTTTGCATATCCGTCTGCGATGTCCATATGCACAAAAACACGCAATTATGGTGAATGTAAGTAGAACAAGATACAGTCGAATATTACAGGAAGGATTATAAATTATTCCATTTTCCAAGCAATTCGGTGTAACGAATTCGAAACGAATTCTAGTTCATATTGTTATTTTTTGTGCAAATAGTGGCTGAAATCACACATCACTGAATCCTTCAAGTTTTAAGATACACATGTAGTGAAGTTACAACAAAATGACTTCTGTCAGTGATTAGAACCTGTTATCGATAACTCCAACAAAGAATAGATTATATTGCAGTTTGATTAATATTAAGCACGTTCCTGTACTGATAGGCTATGTGATATGTGCTCACGGCCGTTTAGAGAGGAAAGGTGACAATGGTCACGGTCTCTAGGCTTCTACTGTTCTGTTGTGGATGTAATGTTAACGGTACTGTAAATGGCGTGACGATGACAACCACCAAGAATGTCTGCTTTCGATACTTCGAAATCGGAAACGATAGGCCTAAGCCTAAAGGATCATAGACTGCTGACAGGAATATGCTCAATCAGAAGAAGTAACGGCGTGCTTGTTACACACCTCAACTGTCTATATTTGTACACGGCAGCCTAGTACTGGCATATTGAAACTACGATAGACTGTTGTATAGCATTATTACTCAATAAATAACTGCATGGTTTGTGATCTTCTCTAGCGTAACCGAGAGAATGAAATTAACCAATGCGTGGGTTGTCTGCGCAAATACCGGTACCTTTTGAATTCGTATTATATCTGTGCAAACGTAACTAGGACTAATATAATTTCGCTGTGTAATGTTTCCTGTTATGATCACACGACCTTGACACGAGTTCAGTGGCATGCATCCTGTTCGTGGTGATTACAACGACCTACACACCTACTTTTTATGACGAGTCACAAAGCGATAAAACCATGTTCTGCAAAATCAAACAATGTATCCATATCATCCAGCCAAATTGATCCACTTCCCAGGGAATTAAATCAGGGAAATATCGATCCGATCGTGAAATATAATGTACTCTCTCTCTCTATCGCTATTTAATTCTTTATATTTCTTCATACGCAAACTGCCGGTATTTCCCAATATAACGTGAAAGTTTCCAGTAGAACTTGAATTTTCTCGGAAATTATTGATGTCTTCTCTGGAAATTTGGATCATGATTTCCGATTTTCTCTATCCGGGAGCTGACAATACGAGTCCCTCTTCCCCATGTACGTAACTGGGTAATTTTTCTTTCAATATAAAACGAGTGCCTGACATATGGGCTCCCGTTGTATCCGCCCATGTATGAAAACAAACCAACACAAACTGGCCTGAGGCTAGTCCTATGTGTAGTATGGCATCATTATAGCATGCGTAGTGAATACGTTCTACGGTATGCAGAGGCAAATCCAATGCCCATATTTGAAAATAAGTGTTTATACATTCATTATGCATGCAACACACCAAAGGCATTACTCCAAAATCGTTATTTTAACCGACATTCTCTAACCAACCCCCACCACCAGCGTGCCACCCCCTCTTAGAAATCCTTTAATAGCGCCACGACTAAATGTCCCAGTTAGGTTGGAGGGCCAATGTTCCGGTTTGGAGCGACGAATTGTATATCCCCAAGGTATCAATTTCAGTTGTGTGCAGTGTTGTAGTCGAGTCCACAACATCCGAGACCAAGACCGAGTGCTCAGCATCCAAGACCAAGACCGAGTCCCTTAATTTAATTGGATACGGGGGAGACCAAGTCGAGTCCGAGTCCAACTCAATCCGAGTCCAGCAAAATCATTCAGTCAGAACATCGCCAGTATTTTATTTTGTACACAGTAAATCATGTAACATACGATACAGTTAGAGGTTAAGACACTGTTCAACAACAAGTGAAAAACCATTAATAGAAAACGTTGAACAAGATTGAAGACTGACTTAAATGTTACATGTAGCCTATGCATAAATTACATAAATTATGTTGATTATGTAAACATAATTTATTAACGTTAAAAGAACAGTTCATAGTTAAAAAAAAAACAGTCGTGATTCTAAGCATTCCAGTGAAATTTGCATTCGATTCCGACAAGCTGTTTTCGAGAAATTAATTATGAACTTGGACCAACAGTGAACTTGGAACAAATATTGATTCATATTGATGCAAAATGCGAAACCTTTTTTGAAAGTGTATATTTAGCAGAAAAACGGAAAGGTATAGTTCTTTCTCAGATATTTCCACTTAATTTGAATATTTCGAGATGAAAAGTGTTGTAAAAATCGTT
>JAODAG010335347.1:0-10490 GCA_027574785.1 Orphnurgus asper
AGTGATTTTGATTTCGTTCCCGTTGTCAGTCACTCACTAGGAGAGGCAGCTTCAGTTGTCACTTATTAAAGATTCATGTCAGGGGTCGTCCATTCTAGCACAACCGGACACCGATTTTACCGTCCTGGCTAAATGGTCATTACTCGTTTCGAGTAAACAGAAGCTACCAGGATACATACGTTTAAATATTTTTTTACACACGTAATGAACATATTCCTATTGCTCCCTCCCTACCTTCCGAATGGTCTTATAAACCAACTGCCTTGGCACGAAGGAATGTTTTCTTTTGTATGCAGATTGGCAGTCCATTGTTAACAACTTATACTTCAGTTAAACAATAGCATTCAATCCCGCACACGATCAGCAACGAGCCCTTGTCGTGTCGCGCAGTAGGTCAGGCACGCGGCCATACACCAGGTGATACAGTTCTCTGCATTTCCTGAGAAGTTAGGCAGCAATGGCCAATTGTTTGGTTTAGATCACAAGATCTTTCTTGGGAGGGTTTTCTCCATTTTTTTTGGTTCTACCCTCACTGGTATGTATTTGATATACAATTAGGGTTTTGTGCTTGTAACTGAATTGATTTTAGATTACTTCATATCGTATTCTATTAACCCTTGAATTTAATAGTCGATATCCTGTGTTTATCTGTGTTCAGTATGTTACCAGAATACCTCATTTACTCTCCTCCTTGCTACTTCTATAGAGACGATCTTCATCTTTTTTGGTAGTATGGCCGATCACTGCCCTAGCCATTAGTATCATTAGTGCATTCGCGCCCTAGTTCATTACCTTTTTATAATGGAAAGGATTTTTAGATATCGGGTCCGCGGATTACGAGCCTATAGCAGTTCGGGTTTTTTTTTGTTCACATGGCTAATTAGCGTGGGAAAGTTTAGTTGCATTAAAACTTGGGGCAAACATTTCAGCTGTTGTAAGCACCAGCGGATCCAGAGCGATTGTATGCGACAAAATTAAACTTCAGAGGTGACGGATCGGTGACCTGGGGTTCCCTCTCCCCTTAAGGTTAAGGTGCTTAGATTCTAAATGGTGCTGGATTAAAGTAAGATTTATTAAATTTGGTGGTAGAGGAAGAAACGACACTGATTCGCTCCCTCCTGTTTCGTCTGAGGATGGGGGACTCCCCTTGATCTGTGCCTACTAGTACGGCATTGCTACCTATCGCAATGAGGTTGGTGTATGCTATAGGGTATAAATGAGTCACTTCACTTTAGTAACGATAGCAAACAATGGTTGCAGAAATTAGTGGTACAGAAATAGTGGTACAGAAATCGTATACCAAGTCTACGATTCCGGAAACAGCGGCTGCCCCACCCTTTGAAACTGATTCTAGAAGTCCTGATGAAGTTTACGACATGCAGATCAACCAAGTGTCGCCGAAGAAAGAAGAAACAGTGGAGTACCACAGCATATGGTCAAATTGGTCAAGTTATAAAGATAAAAGAAATGGAAGAGGCACATATGATTTATGTCGTCGATCTTTATCACTTATGAATTAAAACATTTATGTATATCAGCTGGTAAATGAAGATCAATGACATGTTCTTTGTAATGGTACTACATGGCTAATTTTCTTGGATCTTAAAAGTCTTGGTCACACATCCATACTGAGCTCTTACCTTATAAAACCAACTTAATTGATAACTTAAGAAACCTCTGTTGGTCATAAACTTGAGCATGGGATTGTCTGCTTTTTAAATTTAGGACCATGTTTACAAGTGTCAAATCTATGGCTATGATGGAATGGTCATAAAGGTAATAAAAGATCATACTGTAACGGCGCCAAACTCTGCTGATGTGGAATGGTTCCCGTCTCTGTCTTGGTCCGCTGTACGTGCCTCTCAGGATAGCTCGACCGGGTAGTGAATAAACTAACGGGGCGTAGTAGTAATATTAAAGAAGGATAACATCATCTGAACTGGAATAATGATAACCCCTTGTAGATTATGTTTCTACAGTGCTTTATTGTTTTTGGTTTGTTTTTCGTTTTGTGATTCCTTTCCCAGACCAAACTTTAGACTGTACATCATGTTGTTAACACATCTTTACATTGCTTTAGGCACAAAAACACGATAGATCAATGGAGACACATAATTGACAATTCTTCCTACACTATTCTTCCCACAAGGGCTATGGACTAACTGACTTCATCAAATTATGTACTATGCAAATAGGCATACCCAAGACAGAATAATAAACCTGACCTCTTGACACGTGCGAAATATTTGAGAGGTATTGTGAAATACCGGTAGAGTATTTCAAAATGTACTTCATCTTGTATGATAATAAGGGCATTTGTGAAGTTTCAGCTTGGCTCTTCTCCTTCACGAACAATGATTTACATTCAGCACATGGTATTGGCACGTGGTGCCAATTGATACCTAAGATTAAACAAATTTGAACACTCAGTTGTGGTGAAGTCCCACCCACTCATTAGAATGCATGCTAGCGACACCCAAGACAATAAGGTTAGTTTACAGACCAGACCTTTACAGACCATCCATTATCCATCACAAATTATTCCCATAGCTTCTGATGTTTCACACCTACATTCAAAGGACACACCTGTTAATTATGAAAAATTCCCTTTCTTTTTTTTCTTTTTTTTATCTTTCTAAACCTCAGCATTATACTTTATGTCAAAACAATTTCTTTTAGCTGTCACATTTCTTCTTGGAGCATTATGTTATATGTATGATTACTTCTGTATCCTTGCTATATGTACTTACTGTATGTAATTGTTTAAGAGAACTAGTTATCCTATCAATAATCATTCATTCTCCTAGATCTCCTTTTTTGTGAGCAAACATTATTTTTGTGTAGTATGTAAATGTTGACTGAAATGAGTCATCATGTCAAAGTGGATCATAAGTGTAAAGTTGCTACTAGTCTATTGATAAACGTGACTGTATGCTCAGCATTGCAAGACTTATTATTGAAAAACAAACATTTTAGAATGAAACTTGGCCCAATAGATGAAAGAGCAAATTGTGTACAATATAATGCATTGGTTTAATTGGCAGATTGCTATATTAAATCGAATATCACTATGGCAAGAAACTTCATATGATCATCGCAATTAAATGATACAAGAATGTTCATATCAAGTTTGAATCAATTTCAAGAAGTGGATCCTTGTGGGTGTTGATGAGAAGTCATACCTCACTCGATCGTAACCAAATTGCTATATTTGGTCTAAATAATTATTTTCAAACCTTTTAGAAAACCTCTGAACCAGCTGAACACAACCTGTCCAAAGCAAAATACATCACTAACAAGTGAAATTGGCTGTACACTGGATGCTACAAATGATGGTAAATGTGAAAATTGTTTGTGTTCTAATTTGCAATTTAAACATGTCGCATGTGATACATGACATGCCTTACCGAAGCCAAAGAAGAAAGACTCTGCACCAGCATTGCCAGGAGTTGTAGAGGTTCCAATGTTTTCAGCCATTATGTTATTATTAATCACTGCTGAAGAATATTTAAAGAATATTATGGAGCAACTATAAAGTATTCTAAACAGCAACTGAGGGCATTTATCCTCTGGTCGAGTAATCTTAGTTTTTGAGTTATTAACACTGCTCATAACAAGAGATACTTCATTGAATACATACAATAAACAAATTAGGTATGCCTTTAATATTAAAAAATTCTAGGCTTTGATTGCAGAGATTGCAAAGGCAGAAGCAAAATCCTCTTGCCTCTTTAAGAATATACTTTCACCACTTGACATCTTACCATGCAAAACCATTTTGCTGTTAGTCAGGCTAACATGATCAAAATTAAGGGTCTGTTTTCACTGGTACATCCAATGCAGTGAACCATGGACTTGGCTTACAAAATAGATATTTTTTAACAGCTGCTTCTGCCTGCTGTGCATACAGGAATCATGTTCTATGGTTAGCATTCTGCTGCAGCAGGTAACCCATGTGCTTCTTCAGCAACTTCATATATTTATCCTTCTCTACCAGTTCTTTGTCTCTGCTTTCACTGGAAGCTGATCCTTCTTCCACCAATTTCTTTTGGAAGGGCCAAAGAAATTTTCTCTAGAAACAATAAGTTTATATTTGATTTGGAATGGAGAGATATTATGTCATTGGAATGAAATATTTGTTGCCATAGCGATATTTACCTAATATGTGTCTAATGAATGCATATGAATGTATACCAAAATGATTTTAACAACATACATTAATTAGCTAATGTGGAAATTATTACGTCATATGGGTGATTCATATTATGTAACAATTTGTGGATTGTGGTAACCTTAAATGTACATGCCTTTAGGTTCCAATTTTCGTGAAGAAATTGTGAGAAGTTGGTGCCTTGATAATTCTGTGCGATTAGGTAACTTAACATTCTGTTCACCTTTCAACTTCAAAGTCCTTGAACTAATAAAACAAGGAAAGCGCTAAGAGCCATACATTTTTATTTTACTAAAAATAGTTGGAAAATGTGGACTTGTAGGCGAGGCCTAACGTGGTAGCTAACGCCAATGTCCTATTTGGGGGTCGAATTTTCAGTTGTAATGTTGGTTTAGTGTATCTAAAATATTCATATGTGTGGTATATGTTTGTACGCTATGATGTCTTAATAGCAATCAATTACCAACCTGTCAATAACAGAAAATCATTTAATTCCTAACGTGGTAAAGTTAGGCTACCACATCGACGCTAGGTTTGCTAAGGTCCGATTCTAATCATCATCTACATCCCGCCGAAAAGTCACGAATGTTATACATAAAGTCCCCTGTCACCTCATGAATATCATCTTTGATGTCGCTAATTTCAATGCCGCCATCTTTAAAAATCCAACTATGTATACTGTGTTGAGTTCCCTAGTAAAAAACATTCTCTATATATAAAGTGCCAATTAGTGTTTCTGTTACAATAAAACTACGCCCTCCATTGGGCTATACAGCGTATACGTGACGTTGATACATATGAGACGTTTACTCTCTATACAATATCGGCCACTCAATGCCTGTATCAGCCACTTGATTAGCAAGACTTTTAAGGGGCTGATTTTGTAATGAAGGGACAAAATTGTGCAACCACCTCTTTAGCATTAAACTCAAGTTTGGTTTATTCAACTACAGGCAATACTGGTGTATAATATTGTTTACAATACAAACCTAAACCAATCACAGTAGAATGAGGCATAATGTGCTGCACATGGGTGTGCCTGTAAATTAGTAATAGGAATTACTGCACTAAAGTCAACAGCTTTTGCTTGCACCAGTCTGATGGGAAGGACAGAATGATTGGTTGACAGAGAGGGAGAATACAATCATCCTGAATATACAAAGTGCAAACCTGAATATAACCTACCTCGGACAATAACCTTTGGATAGTTGCGTGGATTTAGACTATACATCTGCTGTTGAAAGAAGGACATACCAAGTTTCATCTACACACGCCCAACATCATGAGTTACGATGAGTGAGAGCCTCTTAGAAAATGCGATCTATTGTAATCAAATCAATTCATTCGTATTCATTATATGCAATGGCATGTTAAATCTCATGACAATGATATGGGCAGAGGCATTAAATGCTAGGGTGATTGGAAAATATGAATATCGTAACACATTCTAAAATATGAAAACGAAAATGTTATTGATGGTCTGATATTTTCGTGCAGGTTTATTACAAACATTATAGTCAAAAGTGATTGTGGCCGACAAACATTCCATAAGGCAATGTGTTCTTCTCCATCACCACCATCTTCTTTCAAGAAACTAGTAATACACAAACCTTTGCAACTTATATATGATGCATTCAAGTAAAATTATATTATAATTTTTTATAAAAAAAACTGTACAGTACTTACTATCCATACATATATTCCAATGTTTGCCATAGTAATCAGATAACTTAACTACCCATTTAAAGTACTGCCTACTGTAGAAAAGAAAATTCACACACCATAATAGTTCCCAAAACAGTAAGAAAAATTACAGTTGCAAAGTTGTATTCCTTTTCTGAAATATAGTAACCAATATAACCACCACCTGAACCGTCTTAAAACCTGTAACAAAAACTAGTTACTCTTGATATGCAATTCTTAGAATTCAGATGAACAACAAATAAGCCCATATATAAGCCAGAGACCAATGTTTAACTATTGTATAGTACAGTATGTGAAATATTGATTTTTATTTTATTTTTTACTACAGTGGAAATCATCTATATGTACAGGTGTGAGGTCAACTTCATGGTCGTGGGATTGGATGACTAAACTATGGCATTTCATTTGGTTTGGATCCATTCAGGGCAGAGCATAATTTCAAATGGGGGATGACTGTTAAGTGGGGACTGGCACCGTAGATGCCAAACATGGAAAAAGGCTAGGGTTAAAGCTCTTTACTGGCCCCATCTCTACCCTCTTTGGCATTTTCATTGGACCTGTAATCCACGATTGTCAGGACAGCAGAACAATTGACTGGAATAAATCTCTATGAAACCTCTCAACTCATCAATGAGTCAACTCACATGACTCCATTCACATGATTAAAATTTGCATGATAAGTAATATATGGGTGGATCAAAGGGGGCCACAGGAGCTGGCCTCTCCCCATTTTTTATTTATCATATATCATTGCCACACACCTCACTCTCCAAAGGCAGTAATATTATTCTACGTACTGTACATGCATTTATCATATTTGGGTAAGTAGTACATATTGATCTTGACGACTGCCCTACCAGACAGGACGTGACGTTACAATATGTACGCAATGTATTATTTACCAGAAACAGTCAGGACACTGCAAATGGAGAGTGAAGACACTTGTAGTGTCCAGTCACATTGACAATGTTTTACCTCTAGCCTAAAATCAGACATACATGGCTACAGTATGCTACAGTGACTAGTAACAGTCTAGGCCTATGCGATTCCTACTGTAATGGTACATCACACGAATATCCAAAACTAGGCCATTGTTTCCACCATGCAACAAATTCGACCAATACGATAGAGACATTCGTTGACCGTCAACGTCAACGTCAACCGTCAAGCCTAAGAGGTCATGGGAGGTCATGGGAAGAAATGATAATCATTTGGAAAATCAGGTGGCATTCAAAATGGTGGTAAACGTGTACAATACCAATTGCCATATAAAGAAGCCACACACAACTACAAAAGTCAATTTTGGTAAACTTAAATTTAAAACGGTATTGAATAACGTGAGTGTAAGCAATACAAAGGTATCCTATCAAAACTGAGGTCGAAACCTACATAACGTTTCTTATGTCGGATATAAGTGCCTACAATTGGATGGTTGTGTAAATTTAATATACCGGAAATGCTAGGAACTGTTGAAGTTTTACTACTACTACTACTACTACTACTAGTATTACTACCTACTTACTACTACTACTACTACTAGTATTACTACCTACTACTACTACTACTACTACTACTACTACTAGTAGTAGTAGTAGTAGTAGTATTACTACCTACTACTACTACTACTACTACTAGTAGTAGTAGTAGTAGTAGTGGTAGTAGCCTAGCCTACAGTAACACTAGGTACAGTAACAACACAGTAACATTCTTTACTAACAAAACCATGCGAGCGTATGTAGGCCTAGCACTGGCAGGGGCTCTTCACAGAATTATTGATGCCAAGAATTCTTGTCGCTAGTATAACTCACCGGGATTACAACGGGTGGTCTTGTATGTACATATGGTATTAATGTCGTCACAACGTATTTCGATTTCTTTTGAAGTTTATTCATGTTATTGAAGGTTGCGTGAAATGACGAACGAAAACACCCAGTTGGTACGCCAGTAGGGTGTACGGAAGCAAGGCCGATTGGTCCAGTACACGATATGCGTACGGCTACAGACACGATATCGTTTCATACTACTCGTGGGTTGTTGTTCCAGAATTCTCGCTGTATTTATATAGACCCAATTCTCCAGTCGTTTGAGAAAAGAGCAAGAAATCAAACTTTCAACACAAGATTGCTTCTATGGCACAAATTGTTAACATGTGTTAGTGTGTTGTAACAAACAGACTTATATGCAATATTACACGTTCACTAAGTGCTTTCAGATGCAGTGATCCTTTTCGACATGGATGTTAATACCGTTCTAAATAGCATGTTAAAGCAGGCGAGGCTGCGATGTACGCGTACGTTGTTAGGCTGACTCTTGGCGTAATATAACTTTGTTTATTCCCACGTGCTGGCTAATCAAATTCAAAAGAAACATGACCTCTGACCTGAAGTAACATCCCGATGAAGAAGTGCACGATGACGAAGACCGTGAAGGAGGGAGACATCGCTTGAGCGATACCTAGTAGCCCCTGTACGAAAATAGCGAAAAAGAAGACCGGCTTTCGACCAAATCGATCGGCGAAGTAGCCGACAACGAATGCACCAACCATTCTACCGATCATTAACACAGTTTTGGACAGTTCAATAAGACCAGCTTGATCACAGACGAGATCCCACTAGATGAAAGAAAATGATAGGAAACAGTCATAAGAAAGTTGACGGTACCAATTCAGGGGTGGTGTAGTGCTCGAAATAAGGACGGTGATTGGAAGGTTTTTCGATTGGGCTCGGGCATTACGTGACAAACAGCTACTCACGGTCGCCGTGGTAGCGCAATCTCATCACCATAGGGTGCACCGAATGAGCTAAGTCATTATCAAAGTTGAAATATGACACGGAATCTAATGATATCAGTATTTAATTCAAAATGAGACTACGTTTTGAGCCTAACCACTATATCCTTATGAAGAAACTTGAAATTATGTCTAAGTTACCTTCCTAACTTGTACAATAATAAACAGTGCCAACAAGATATTTATCATCCTGAACTTCTAGAATATTTAAATCATGAATATAATAATCTGGGATCCCCTTGACCAATATGCATGGTCTTACACATCATCCGACCACTTAAAAGTCATGTCAGGGTCAACTTTGACACTCCTGGCATCCTCATCAGAGGAAAAGTCACACTACTACTTTGCATCATCTACATTTTCATCTACAAGTTTTGGACAGAAGACAGAAGAATCATTAATTTAAGCACAAATAACAATGGACCAAACAGCAACCCTGCTACACCCCACTACAATTTCAGCCCATGTAGATCTGCAGACGCACATACCCAGTGCTGACTCCAGCCCAGAAACTGCCCACCAATACCAAACCATTCACCTCGAGTAACAAGCGTTTGTGAAGAACCTTATCAATCCGTCTTTCCGAGAAAAGACATCAACGGGCTTACTATTGTCCACAGAACTAGTAACAACTTCCAAATACTTGGAACAGGATCTCTTTCAACATACCTAACAATTGAATCATAACAGCAATAACATACTTCTTCTCAAACCGTAATCGATTTCACACTTCCTAGTCTCCACCATCTTCACTCACTGGCTCTATACGCAGATCGCACAATGACAAACTGATTGTCGTCCGGTTTCACTGCCTTTCACAACCGTCCAGTCACTCTTCATATAATTACAAACATCCAGCATAGCCTCCCTCTCTTTCAAATGAACATACCTACTACACTCGAACTCAAAATTTTCTTTCCCAGCATCCTGTTTACCCAATAGCAACACCAGACATCCCAATCCACATACAACGCTCATTGCAACACATCAAACCATTTGTAACACTCATAACTAGGCCTATACAACAACAACAAACCGTAACAATATACAATAACAAACGTAACAACACGAACTTGACGAAGAGAGTAGGTCTAAAGTTACACCGTACACAATGACACAATGCAATATTAATACTTAATAGCCTGTAATAGTAATAGCCTGTAATGGTAATAGCCTGCAGCATAGTATGGTAAGCGGTACACTGGCACGATACACCTGTTAATATGATAAAATGATGAAAATACCTAACACTAAAGAAACCCACCAAGGTTGAAACATATCGACATCCGAAAGCAGTAGATTCTTCCCAACTTGAAAACTGGATTCTTACTAATATTAGGCCTACTAGTATACACGCCAGAACAGTGATAAATAGACCCCATAAGGATACACCCAAAATGAATCAAATACATAAACAGTTACGACATAGCGGTTGTAAAAGTGACGGGGAGTCAGTGTACACATTAATGTGTGAAGTCGTTAGACCCATTAGACCCATGTTCAAGTCCCAGATGAATCGAACGAGTCATTACGCCTCCTAATCTAACGTTGCTGAAGACGCAGATAGACATATTTCCTTGAAAGTTCACTGGCGGAGACCTGTATGTCAGGAAACAGATGCATTGTTTTCTGAAAAGGCGGACCAGAGTAACGTCTTTACTACAGAGACGTCCGAAATGGCTCCAACCTTAACATGAACCACACTAAAACACATGGCAGTCGGATATATCGTGGTGATAGTAGATGACCCCGCTACTCGTAGCTCATGTATATAAAATATTGCAACATCAAACGTAACAACACGTAAATATATATATATATATA